>CM076574.1:14409369-14719278 GCA_034641835.2 Pinus albicaulis
TTTTTATTTAATCCTCAAATAAAAAAACACTTTAAATAAAACCATTTTGCTCCTTGAACACTTCTTCCAAACACTTTATGTACCACACACTTGGTTTTTTTTAATATAAAAAATTAAAAAATGCCCGTTAGCAAACTCTTTTAAACCACTTTAATACCATACCATAAGTCACGTTTAAAGTACATGTCACATATCGTTTAATATGCACCACGTGACTTTTAGTATGCTCTCCAATTTGCACCTTAAAACGATATTTTAACTTTTCATTTAAAAGACATTTCCTTTGGTAAGGCGCTATGTGTTTTATGTGTTTGTATTAATAAGAGATGCATTGTTGAGGATGCCGTGCGTGCTAACGCTCTCTAAGATTAGGGACCTTGGGTTAGTACTCTTAATATTTCGAACAATGAAAGAAACTTGCATGCGTGTAATTCAGCTAGTTGTTGAGTTCTGTGTTATAACAACGCCATGTATATTAATTGCAAGGTGTTTTATCACATCAATCAACAGAAAAATATCCTCTCACGGACGGTTGCGGATCCACTCTTTTTTGGGCTTGTGTAACCTTATTAATTTGATGAAAATGGAGAGGATAAAAATACAATTTTCTCACACATAATATGAGAGGGTTTTCTTGTATTTATCACACAAATTTGATAATTACAATAAAGAGGATGAATGGTATTTAAACTTTTTCTACTAGAATTCACCAAAAATAATTTAAATTTCTCCAAATATAAATTGAATTTGACCTGACTCACATTAATTAATTCACACTCTAAATCTTCATAGAAAATTAATTATTGTATTCAATAATGACATATCAAGTCCCCTGTTGACGTATTTGCAACCAAAATCTATGCCCATAGGTCCCGTGAAAGCATGTTACTAGAATTGTAATTTTGTATTACTATTTCTGAGCATTTCACCACACTTGTTGCTTTCTAGAGAATGATTATGAGCATATGGTTTTTTTACAGGAGGACCAAATTTTGGCTTTTATTCTCATCGAATTTGAAATAATTCTCTCTCATTTATCTTTTTCGGTTATTTAGGTGAAACAAAATCGAAGTTGAATCTAAATCATTGTTTTTTTTTTCTATAGAAAAAATTGAACTTTTTTTTTGAGAAAATAAAGAGTTACATTGAAAAATTCCTTTTACTCTCGGCCTCATACGAAAAACTCCTCAAAAGACCAGTCGAAAGAGGTTCAACTATTTCAAAAATAAATGCCAAATGTTCACCAGTTTTAACCATACACCAAAATTGACATGTATGCCCCGTGAATGTTCCTGAGTCTCCTCTTATGAGGAAAAACCAGCCCAAACACAAACAAAAAAACAATGTATTCAGAAAACCAATGTTCAACAAAGTAAATGAGTTTATAGAATCATGTTTCTAGAAAAGGTAAGGTTTTAGGTCTTTTAGTTTGAGTAACCAGAAAGAGTCATGTATACAAGTAAAAATTAATGCAATGATAAAATAAAACATGAAATGAATTTTAGATAAATGGACGATGATCCAATTCCACTGACCCTTTAGGGTCTATTTCTTTGATTTTCCAACTGCCCATGTCTTGTTGTATACCTTCCTTAGAAAGGATGTATGCCTCTACAGTGTGTTCCCTATCAATATGACACACATATATGTAAGTAAAATGTTGTTTCAATAGCCAAAGTTACTCAAGAATATGACTTTCTAAATAGTTTTGACAAATGAAATCCTTGTTGAACCATTTTATGAAATTTTGTGAATCTATGAAGATTTGGATAGAGAGACGACCCAGGTGAATAATCCAACATAAAAGATAGTGAAGAGATTTGAGTTCTGCATAATTATTAGTGCCATGACCAGGCCTACCAAGGCTTCCAATATTTTGCAGGAGCTAACTTGAATCACTAAACCCACCCCACAAAGGTTTTCAGGGTTGGATGCTCCATCGAAATATGTCCACTGGATGTCACCTCTAATTTTTTCGGGTATGATCACTATGGAATGCGATTTGGGTTTTGGAACCAACATTAACTCATAGATAACTGCACATTCATTTTCTACTTGGTCATGCGAAGTCCCCTGGTATCTGAAGACACTTCTAGTCCTAAGTAACCAAATCCCCCAAGATATTAGGAGTGGAATCACTTTTCATTTTTCATCATGGCTATCACTCCACTAGCCCTGCCAAACTTCATTTTCTTTTACCTCGATCCATCTCTGAGACTTGCCAAGAAGCTTCAGAGAATCTGACCAAATTGACTTGTTGTAGGAACAATGGATGAATAGGTGAGAGACTGATTCAGAATCGAATTTCCAAAGAGAACACCAGGTTGGCCCTACTTCTTTATTTTTTGGATATTATCCCATGTTGGGACTTTGTTCCTTAATATACACCAGAATATTTTCCTATATTCTGTTGGGAATTTCAATTCCATAGTGGGTTTTCTATAATTATGGTGCCTCCCACCCCTTCCTCGACATTATGTATGAGTATCCAAACTTTAGAGAATATCTACCTAAAAGAGCATGGGCCCATCTCAGTTCATCTGGTTGGTCTCCGAGACAAACATTTGAATATAATATTTCATTCTTGTAGAGTTTCCATGCCTCGTTCCATTGTGGATCTAATTGCAAGTCCTCGCCTCACTTCCAAGCTTGCTACCATATCGATGAGAAACCAATTTTTTCTATTTGACTTAATAATATATACCCTTTGTAGGATATATGGGTTCTTAATTCTTATGGAAATGAGAAACCCTTGTTGCAACCAACCCAGGGGTCCAAACTAACTCTAACCTGATAACCTTTTCCTATCTTCCATACCAATCCCTCCTCAATTATTTTTAGTGACCCAAGGGTGGCTTTCCAAACCAGCAATGACTGGAAGAGAATTTCTGCAGGGGTCCGCAACCATTCAATCAAAGGCTTGGGATGGATGTATTTTATTTTTATGACCATAATCCAAAGGGTTTTATTTGAGAGAGTTCTCCAACCCATTTTAGCTTCCAAGGATGACACAAAATAGGGAAGATATTTTATGCCCCAACCCCCTCAATCCTTTGGCCTCGATATCTTGTCTCTTGCTACCCATGGGAGAATTGCCTCCTCCTTTGAACAAGCCCACATAAATTTTCTACAGATTGTTCTTATTCTCTATTGTATTCCTTTTGGAATCCAAGTTAGTGCAGCCCAAAAAAACCAGGATAGCCATTAACACTGACTTGATTAACACCATCTTACTTGCTCCGAAGAGCCATTTATAACTCCAATGTTTTAAACAATTTTCGTTTTTTCCACCATCCACATCCATTATAACTTTTTTTAGTAGTCAGGTTTGAGGAAAAGACCTAAATATTTGAATCTTTCGTCCATCATATAAACCTCAAAAGGGAGCTGCCCTAAGATCCTTCTCGAGTCCTCTCCCAAGAGGCCTTTCAATAGAATTGAATATTTTTGTACATTGATGCTCATACCCGTTGCTGTGAGGAAAAGGTAAAGTATGGATTTCATGTCTTTGATGTCTCTTCTACTTCCATCACTGAAGAGGAGTATATCATCAACGAGCAACAAATGATTGATATGGAGATTTATCACTACTTAAATGCCTTTGATTTTGACCCTCCTTCTTTTGGCTTCTACCAACATTTGACTTAAACCTTATGCTGCCAGGAGAAATAAAAATGGCAATAGAGGGCACCCCTGTATAAGTCATCTTTGGCTTTTGAATAAAGGAGATGCTGCCCCATTGATTAACACTGCAAAACTAACATTAGAAATGCATCACATTACCCAATTGGTGAAAGCTATATTCAAGCCCAGATGAGTCAACATCATCCTTATGTACAACCAAATTATATAGTCATAGGACTTTGATAAGTCAATTTTTACAATCATCCTTATTCTCCTATTTCTTTTGATGTTGTGCATTGTTTCTTGAGAAAATTTAATTGCTTCATGTATCTGCCTTCCATCCAAGAACCCAAACTGCTATTTCAAGATGTTTATAAACAAGAACGACTTTAGTCTAATTGCTATGAATTTTACAAAAAATTGTATATGCAGTTACAGAGGGATATAGGTCCGAAATTATCAAATGAGCCAGGATCTTCCAACTTTGGAATAAGGGCGAAGAAATTTAAGTTTAATTATTCGAATATAGCTCCTTTTATCCTTGATTCTTACACAACTCATGTTAGATCCTCCACCACTGATTCAAAAAAATGTTGAAATAATTATGTTGTCCACCCATCCGACCCAAGCCTCTTATCCTTCTGCATTGATTTAAGAATTCCTTCCACCTCCTCCTTTGTCACCGGGCTCAACAACATCCCATTTTCCTATTCCTCAACATATATGGGGAAGAATTGTGCCACCCACACCACTTTCTCTATAGTCACTACATCAGGGGCTTCGAAAATATTTTTGAAGTGGTTCCTTCCCATGGTAGCCACATCCTCAAAATAATTTTCTATCCTGTCCTCCTTCATCCTCATCCCCCAGATAGTATTTGTATTATTTCTCCCTTTGGCATAACTATGAAATAACTTTGGGTTCTCATCCCCTACTAATAGAAAAATTGATCTGCTCTTTAATCTCGACTTTTCTTCTCTTTCCATGAAAATTTTCTTTCTTTCCACCTCGAGGATTTTTATTTTTTCCCTTTTTTTCAATGTTTCATATCCATCTTCCTCTGGGCTCTCCATTCTTGCCAACTCCTCTCCTATACATGTTAACTGCTCGTCCACTTTATCTTTTCTCCTTTTTTTGCACCCAATGGTGGGTCTCTTCATTTGTTTCAGGTTCTCCTAGAAGTGGGTGGATTTTTTTAAGCCCTCCTCTTCCCCCACAAGTCCCTAGACGGCCTTGAATAGGGAGTTCTAGGATTCCTCCTTAAGCCATCCAAGGTTACATTTGAAGGGAGATCTTGTTTTTTCATTGAATCCTTTATGCTCCAGGAGAATATGATGATGATTCGATTCCCCCCCTTTCACCAATCCATTACCTAAGCATAGGGATTCTATCCACAAGCTCCTCTTTGATTAGGAATCTATCCAACCTCTTTGTAACCCTAACTTCACCAATTCTCTTGATCCATCAGGTTGGTCTCATCTTAAGAAGATTTATGTCAATAAACATACCATGTCTATTTTTGTTTGAGAAATAGTCCGATAAAGTGTGAGTATGAGTAGTAGGACCCCAGGTTTATGTCTCTCCAATTGAGAAATTGAGATCCCCTCCTAAGATCAGGTTTGTATTGCAAATGAAGGATTTTTCTCACAACTCATTCCAAAAAACCCTCTCATCCTGTCATGGCTCATATATATTCAAGAGGAGGAGATTTGTGAAAAGTTCTATGTAGTAGGATTTAAGTGTTAGGGCCTGTTCCAAACCCCATGAGCTAATAAATTTGAATTTTCCTTCTTTAAAGCCTTGGGTGAGACCCCTAGACCTTAATTTGGCATCCAGGCAATGAAAGGACCATCCTAGGCATATCTTAGAAAGGGATGAGTTCACATCTTCTCCTGCTCCTAATGTTTATTGGAGCATTATTACATCTGGGCTATACTTTGATATTAAGGCCTTGAGATCTAGTTTTTTGGGGCTATTATCCAGCCCTCTACAGTTTAGGGAAATAATAATCATTTTTTCACCACACTTGGGGTGTGCACTACTCTAAGTACCCATGTTAACAACCTTTGATTCCCATCTGCTATGTCAATTGTGGCTCTAAGTTGAGCTTTGCACAGGTTTTACTACCTTCCCATGTGCTTTGGGCTCGAAGAAGGGTCCAAAAGATTCCATAAACCCCTACCACTTCCAGGAGGTTTTCCTTCTTTTCTCGACATCTCAGATTGTAAGGGCTTCTCTCCCTTTCATGTTTTATAGAACCAGGAATGTCCGAGAGGGGAGGGAGATGTTGTTCCAGGTGTGGTTCTAGGATATATATGATTATGCTACCGAGTGAATCATTTATGGAATTTGCATGTATATGAGAAATTTAATTATGAGAAGTCCTGGAAGGACCAGTCCTTGAAAGTAGAGACAAAAAATCTGTAAGATAATTAGAAAAGGAGGGAGGAAGGTCGAGGACAATACCCTCATCCATTAGTACTGTTATAGCCACAGTTTCCTCCATTGTCTCAACTCAGCTCAGATCCTCTTCCATCTCATGTATCTGTGCCTCTATATCTTCCCTCTACATATCCATGGTGTCCTCCTCTTGTGTTGGCATAGGTTCCCCTTTCTTTTCTCCCTTATGTAACTCTGTTGGAGTCCTCTCCTCTCTTATTCCTTCCTCTTTCTTAGAACTGTTCTTTTCCTTCATGTGTTTCGTCCTCCTCCTTATACTCAAAGGGAAATACTTTTCCATGTGTCCATACTGGTGACAGAAAATAGGGAGTTGTTCATATTCAAGGTCTTGTATGAAGGACAAATATCTATATTCTAGCTTAATATCCTTGGCTAGGCCTTATCAGGGGTCTAGGTGCACCAATATTCTTTCTATTCCTTATTCCCTTTTCTTCTTCCAAGCATTTCCCGATCTCGTTCCCTATCTCTTTGAAGACATTTTATGACCTGAGAGGGTGCGGGAGGCCTCAGAGCTGAACCCAAATTGGAAGGTACGCCACCTTCTCTCTTTTTGAATCAAATAGAGGGCTCCATCATTTGAATAAAATTGGAGCCTGGAAAAAACCCCAATTCCTCTCGAAAATCCACTATACTGATTCCTTACTATGAAATTTCATTATAAACCATCCATTTGATAAGTTTACTGTCTCAAATCGCTGGTCAAGGGCTTCCTTCCACACCCTGGCTACCCATTCCTTGATAAAATTAGTTGAATACATCTTCCCTTTGGATCTTACAACCAAGGTTAGTTCACCTATTTCCATTTCTTCGTCAACCAAAATGTTGATACCGAGGACCAGACTCAGGATATTCTCCTTTATCCTCACTACTTTTTCTTTCTTCATTTTCACCCCTGAGCTATCGTTTCCCCCTTCATCTCCCTGCTCCAGATGACCTCGTTGTTTGAGTACTTTCACTTCAACGATTACATTAACCCTAAACCCCTCTTCCCCGCTTATGTGATCTTTGGTTTCCCCTTCCAACTAAATGACCAAATCCGAGACGAAACCATTTGTAAAATTACCAGGGGTAGACTGAAAATATTTCTGAATTTCTTGAGTGTGGTGGAATACTAATTATCTACCTTTTGTTGTAATCTCTCCTCCCCATCTATGTGATTTAGCCCAAACCCTCATGTCTCTTACAATGGCATTGGCTATGTTCTCCAAGCCTTCCTCTCGCAGGTAGCATTGTAGACTCATTTCTCCCACTCTTGGAATTCTCAGGGCTCTGCATGCCACCAAACCGTCCACCATCCTGCTCTTTCTCATAGTCGTGGAGGAGATCTCCCATCCCAAGAAATATTTAAGATCCTGCTTCTTAATATAGATGCAACTAGATACTATATGCTCAAGTGAAAATCATGGTTTTTACCACTTACCCATTGAAGCCCCACTTCTACACTAGAGATTTTGGCAGGAAGAGTTAACAACTCATGGATTTCTTCTAGTTTCTCCGTCGCCAATAGAGTCCCTTTGACCATGCCGATTAGGATTTCCTCAAGAGAAACCAGATCCCATCGTTACTTCCTCTCCTCTCCTGAACCTTGAGATATCCATGCACCCAGTCTAGTTGGACCAATGAACTTATTCATATTATGGTCTGTGACGTCCAAACCCCACATTGTTAGCATATTCACTAGCTCGAGATCCACCTCCACATTTCCCAATCTGGAACATTGTTACCTTGTTATCCTCTAGTCGACAATATCTAGTTCAATTAAATGTTCACCTTCATGCTGCATGCATGCACTTGCTAGCCTAAATTGCTAGCCTAACCTTCTTGAAAAACCTAAAGATGAAAACCGGAAGTGTAAATCTGTAAAAGCCTCTCACCCCTTATTTTTTGTAGTATGGTAACTGAGTTGCATCATGCATGCTGCCAGGTGCCACCACTTTCCTTCCATGAGTGGCCTTAGCTTTCAAGTATGACATCAGACCTGCAAACAGCTACACACCCCCATTATTCTCCCGGTATCGGTCCCTGCTAGGTTTTCTCCATAAGAGCTCCCTTCTTATGATATTTATTTATTATACCTTCCACATCATATTGTCACAATATGAATCAATGTTGACATTTAGTGTTTCAAAAATTAAATAGAAAAAAAAAAAATCATGCCAAAATGGAATGGGTATAGATTCTAAGACCTTCTATTTCAACGTGATAGAATATTTTTTTCTTCCAATTAAATTTAAATTGAAAACAAAAAATAAATATAAATTTCGATATGTGACATAAATAACAAAGTTATAGTTTTAAGCCTAATTTATAATAATGATTTATACTTTAAAAAAAGGTTATTCTTAAAAGAGTAGTTTGAGAAGTGAACTCTTCATAAATGAAGGGTTTTTGAGGTGTTGAATCCATATATGTACTTTAAAAATCAGTATAAACTACACAAATCAACATTCGACCACACATTTTTCTTACTAAATTCCAACAACAACATTGTTTCTAGTCGGTCTACATAAATTAGTTTCAATATTATTGTTATTGTTGTTAATTAATATTTAATTGCTCTATTGATCCTCATTAATTAATTATTATTATTATTATTAATTTAAAAATTGTTAGTGATATTAATAACTATAACCAATTAAATTTTTTAATAAATAATAGTAATAACAATAACAAAATTAACATAAATATTATTAAAAATCAAATTGGATAGTATTGAGTTACGATATGGGTGACTTCCCGGGAAGTCCTGGTTACTAGGTGCAAGCCCTAGAAGTGATGATTGACGCTATGTGATTCATTTCAGTAGTTTCAATCCCACTTCTTCACCCGTGTGAGCATCACCCAATGCAATGAGTGCTAAGTGGACTATTCAAAAATCATGAGAAATTAGTCAGTTACGACTACCTCTCATGAAAATGGTCATAGATGAATGACTTAATTAAAGTAGTTGAATCCCAAAAGTGATATCTAATATAATGCACTGCGGAAACCCCTCATACTTAAATACAAAGAGTAAAGGGAGCTCTACTTGAATGGTTAATGAGGCACAATACTTGTTAAGGTTTTGCAAATGGGCTAGCAAGCTAAGTGGGCTTGATTGTGGGGAAAAACTCCACAGTTAAGTTTGCTTGAGCCAGAGGAGTTCTGGGATGGGTGACCTCCTCGGAAGTCTTGGTAACTAGGTGTAAGCTCAGGCAGTGATGAATGATGCTATGCGATTCATTTCACTAGTTTCAATCCCACTTCTTCGCCCCTGTGAGCATCACCCGATGCAATGAGTGGTAAGTGGACTATTCAAAAATCATGAGAAATTAGTCAGTTAGGACTACCTTTAATGGAAATGGTCATAGTTGAATGACTCCCAATGAAATGAGTGCTAAGTGGATTATTCAAAAATCATGAGAAATTAGTTAGTTAGGACTATCTCTCATGGAAATGGTCATAGATGAATGACTTACTTAACGCACTTGAATCCCAAAAATTATATCTAATTTAAAGCACTATAAAAGCTCCTCATACTTTAATAATAAATTAATATTGATAATAAGAATATTATATGATTCCACAAGATTTTGGGCTTCATAAAGTAATATTCATAATACGAATGTTGTATGAGTCCATGAGATGTTGGGCTTCTCTTCTTGTATGGCTATTTAGGCTTATACCTTTTAATCGGATGCAAGTTCAAATAATAATTTCCGCTCAATCATTTCGATTAAAGGAAATCAAAGCTGATCCCAAACCATAGTTGACACTTCTTGTTTCAAACTAAAGTGTTAATTTTTTAATTGAATAGAAAAAATAACAAATGAAACCAAAACTGAATCTAGATGGAAACTAACAACTCATATTCTATTTTAAGGTGGTGAAATATTTTAATTTCTTTTAAAATTAATTTTCACATAAGACTTGTGGAAACTTTTATCTTATGCTTCAAGAGCCTGATATTTGGGGTGAACACATCACTCAGTTTTAAGGGCACAAAGTTTATGTGATAATAGAAAGTGAGCAAGTCTCAGAAAAATATAAAGAATGAGAGATATAGTTAGAAGAAGAGAACAATAAGAGGAACCTTGTAAAGGTGGGAATTGAGCTGGACGAATAGTTATTAATTAATAATTGATCTGTTATTAAAAGGTTGATAAATCACAGAAAATTTAATGTTGGATTAAAATATATATGTTAATTAATACAATATTAAATTGAAATTTTATAAGAGATAAAATGAGGTGTGATATTGGATTCATAAATTGAATAATTAATATTTAGTGAGATGTTGTTTTAGATTTAATAAATATTTTAAAATTGAAATTAAATTAAAAATATATTGAGATTGGAATTAATTATGGAATTGCAATTCCTGATATGGTTGAGAATAATTCAATAGAGATTTAGTTAAAAGAAATTAAATAATACTGATCATAATGGAAGGAGTCATCTTAAAAATATAATAGAAAGATTGGAAAAATAATAATAATAATAATAATTGGTCAAAGTAAATAATTTAAATATTCAAATTATTAATTAATAAATAAATTTAAACCAAAGTTAAGAAGGGGGAGATTAATAGAACGAGTAGGTAAAGATGAGGAAGAAAAAGAAATATTAATGATAAGAAAATATTTTGTAAGAGAAAAAGGGGTAGACAATTATAGTAACTAAAGAGATTAGGAGAGCATAGAATTTTAAGTGGAAGACAAGGGCTTATGTGAAATAAAATGAAGGTTGGGCTTCCAAGAGTGGCTTAAATGGTGTCCATCATCTTGACTTAAATGGTATCCATCATCTGGTTAAAATTGTTAGTATGTTTTTCAATTTGAAGGGCTTCTCTAATAATCTGGTGAAAATGATAAGGGACAAAAGCCAAAATTTCAGTATTGTCAAAGGAAATGATGTGGTTTTTTGCCAATCCTTTTATCATATTTTTAAAGTGACTCTTTCCATTATGATTAGTATTATTTAATTATTTCTAACTAAGTCCATATCAAGAATTGCAATTCCATAATCAATTCCAATTTAAATATATTTTTAATTTAATTGTAATTTCCAAATATATATTAAATCTCAAACAACATCTTGCTCAATATTAATTATTAAATTTATGAATCCAATATCACCAGCCATTTTATCTCCTATAAAATTTCAATTTAATATTGTATTAATTAATATATATATTTTAATCCAATGTTGAAGTTTCAGTTATTTTTCCACCCTTCAACAACAAATGAATTAGTAATCAATAATTACTCCTCCACCTTCAATCAATTACCACATTTGCAGTGTTCCTCTTATTGCTCTTTTTCTCTAAAATATATCTCCCTCATCCTTTATATTTATCTTGGTCCTTCTCTCTTCCTATTGACATATAAGCTTTGTTCTCTTGAAAATAGGTGATATGTTCACCTGAGAAACATTGGAGTCTTCATGCATAACACACATATCTCCAGAAGTTCTCAACCTCATTATCTGCCTTTAGAAATCTATATTCTATAATATATTATTAATTAATATTAATTATATAACTCCTAAATTAATTTGATTTAAAATAATTTCATATTTTAAAATTAACTCAATTTTATAATTAATTTGAATTAAAATGATTTTCTATTTTAAAAGAAACTCAATTCAAAATTATAGAATTTGTCATATTTAATATAGAAAGTATTTTCCAATTTAACATTATTTTAATTTAAAATTTAATAAATATTAAAATAACAAACTATGTATGGTTAATTTGGTAATTTTAAAAACAAATTTCAGTTAGATTATTTTAAAATTAATTTAATTTAAAATTATAATAATATTTAAAATTTAGTAGTGTAGTTAATATATAAAATGATTTTTTTGGCATTTTTTTTTTATTTAAAAAGTTATTTAGTTTACTTAATTTTGATTAAAATCTTACAAAAGTCATTTTGTGTAGTTAATTTTAACTAAAATCCAGTAAAGATTTTTAAAAATTTAAATAATTTAGATTATAAAATTCCAACCTCAAAATATTTTTCAAATGTTAAATCTATTTATCTACTCAAAAATCTATTTTAAATAACAAAAAATCATAATTTTATTTAAAATTATATTTTTAAAAGAAACCATTATATTTATAAATTAAAAATAAGATAAAAAGCATCAACAATAATTTTTTTTTAATCAAACTAAAATAATAATTCTAACATAATACACTTATTATACAACATTTTTATATGGATTACCAATTCCAAAAATATGGTAAAATGACAGTTTTATATCCATTACTGAACATTCATATCTTCCTTACCAATTCCAAAAATATGGTGGAATTTGACCATAAAGAGAGATGTTGTTTATTTGGCCAAATTGTCAAGAATTGACCTCTCCAATCATCCCCAAATTCCAAGATATTTTTGAAATTTGTGATCAGCCTAATAAGTTTGGTGAACATTGTCAAATTTGAAAATAAATGAAAACGGAAAAATATTAATGTAATGAAGCTGGACAGGTTCAAATTTCAAAACCTATAAACCCTAAAAATATATATTAAATAGAAATATTAATCGCATGCAGTGGTTATAAAGCTTCGGTCATGATGCATATCTATTTTCATTGCTCTGCTGTTCTCGATATCGTTTGGCTTTATTAAAGTTGCAGTCCTATTGAAATTGCAAGATGAACAGTCGCCTTGAAATTTCTGATGAGATGCAAATGACTGTCGAGAAACAGCGGTTTGATGCATCAAAGGAATGTCGGTTGAAGTACCTGCCTGACTCCATTCTCCACGACATTCTCTCACGCTTACAGATCTATGATCTCTTGAGACTTCAGGCAACTTCTCAAGATTGGGACCACACTATTTCCTCCTCTAAAGACTTCCATCGGATATATGATGAGAGAAACCACGAGTCCTGGATTGCTCTCACAAATGATCCACAGAATCCCCATGGCTTTTACCTCTTCAGCAACTCTAACCAGTGGGTTTTTTTCCAGGTTAGCTGTCACGCAGATCAGAGTGGAGGTTGGTTCCTCCAGGGAGCTGCAGAGGGTGTTATCCTTCTGGTCAGCAAGGAAGCGGAAATGGTAGCTGGTAATATGTTAACAAAACGCTTTCGACCACTGCCCGATACGATGGTTAGTACGCGGCTTGGCCTCCAGTCGTGTTTGAAGAAGAAGCTGTGGGCGAGCAACTCCACAAGTAGGTGTGTGCAGCCGCCTATGTACATGGAGATAGTGGTGGATCAGAACCCAGAGGCAGCCCGTGAAGCATTTAGGGTGATAGTGTGGGGAGAACTGAGATCAAATCAGGTACATTGTCTTCCTTATACCTCCACTACTGACACATGGAGTGTAAGGCTCTGTTTACACATAGATGCTAGGTTATTTAGGCGACCATTTGTTTCCTGCATAGATCAAGGCAACAACACCATCTACGTCACCTCCTTCAATCCATATGTGATGGCGAAATTTAACATAGAAACTAACATCTTGGAAATAATAGGGCCGCTGCAGCCGAGGGTTTTAGGAGGAACAGCGGAAGAGCCGCGGAACATTCTGACAGCAATCGAATATTTGTGTTAAATGTGAAGGATTCCATTGGAGTTAATGTAACACATTCCTCCGCATTGGCTTTATGGAAGGCAAATCTCAACCATTGGATGTGGGAGCTCCAGACTGTAGTTCTCGTGCCATATCCGTCCGATAAGGTAGCAGCTGCTTATGACAATGGAAAGCACAGCCTCATAATAATTCCAAGGGTACAGGGAGCGAGGATGATAATTCTGAATTTGAATGCCAAAGATTGGAGAGTGTGGGATGAAAATACCCAATGGGGGTCGCCGGATGGAAATGCAAGACAACTTCATAATTCAGCAGCCTCGTGCAGGGCTTTTCATCTAAAATTAAAGTTTTGCACAGCAGTTTGATGTACTTGGAGAAACCGTTTGTGAAAGATTGTCGGCTATGACTGTAAATGCCAATTTTTAAGGTTTTCATCTATTTTGTCATGGAATGTGTAAAACATTAAGTTTCTTTGGATCTTAGTATGTTGAATAATAATCAGCTCCCTCTTCATGTTAATGGAAGTATGTTAAATAATTATCGGTTTTTTTTGGCAAGATCAGTCGTATTATGATGACTGTATGGTTTTAGTTCACTCATATTCTGATAATTGTATATAAAGTATTGAAAAAATAATAGCAAAATATTTTTTTGGAAATTAATTTTATTAAAAAATATAATAAATGGGATGGCGGTAGAAAAGAGAATTATATTTCAATGAAAATAAATCATGGGAAAGAATTTTCTATATTGTATGTATCGAGTCAAAGGACCGTATCCTAGTGAAATTTCTATTTTGCTACACATTATCAAATATAGCTCCATTTCAGTATTCATCCCATATCATCTGCTCTTGTAAAGTGAAAGAAATCCACGAGTGCAAGTCGAATGAGAGAGAAAATTGATTATAAAATAATAATTAAAAAAAATGGGGTATAATATACCATTTAGAATTTCATAATTTTTTATGAACACCACTTTGAAGCTGAAAAATCTCATGTCTTTAAAATTTTCAATAAGAATGGTTATAGCAAGATTCAATGTCTTAGAGGTTTTGAGAAAATTGAAAAAGGTTCTAGGGGCAGGGTAAGAAATATTCTTGTGATCCACTCACCTTCTACTCATCCAAGGCACTACTGAATAAAATGATCCTGAAAATACATAATGTTCCTCAACCTTCAAGGCCCTCCCCACCATTCAGAGTTCACTTAAGGACCCCGTTTTCCTTAAGGATGGTAAAGGGGTTTACTTGATTCCGTGTTCGCTTAGATCGGTTAAGGACCTGGTTTGCCCTAAGGATGGTAAAGGGGTTTACTTGATTCCATGTTTATGTGGTGTGCCTTACATCAGTGATTGATCAATTGATCAAAGAATTCTTGAACATTAGATCACGCTCATTTGCCTTAGTAGAGCATACTTGTGAAATTGGTCGATCAATAAATCAAAGAACTCTTGAACATTAGATCACGATCCTCTGCCTTAGTAGAGCATACTGAAAAGACAAATCATCACATTTGTATTGAAGAGGCTAAGGTTATTGCGAGGATTGACCATTTCCACCACCGCAAGTTGAGGGAAGTTCTGGAAATCGAAAAGAGGTGGGCTAACCTTGAACTTTAACATAGATGATGAGTGAAACGTTAGCTGGATTTTGGCTACTCACTTTTAGTTTTTGTCCCCCTGTCCTCTCCTTTTCTTTCTCCCTTTCTAATTTTTTGTTTTAATATTATTATTTTCATTTATTATTATTATTATTATTATTATAATATTATGATTTAAAATTAATAAAATTACCTATTAAGTAATATATATATATATATATATATATATATATATATATATTTATAAACCTTAATAAATTTTATCTTTCTCGTTGATTCTATATATATATATATATATATATATATATATATATATATATATATATATATATATATATAAAAGTATATAAGAATTGTTTTTAGATGTTATTACATTATATTAAAAAATATAAATATAAGATTTAGATTCTAATTTACATCATTTAATTATTAATTTTTTTCATTATTAAATAAATAAATGAATATGAATATAATTAAATAAAAATCAATTAAATTTCTTATTTTAGTCAAACTAGTGAGTTATTTTATAATGACTAGTTAGAGCTTTCCTTTTCTATGAGATCAGATTTCTCATCTTACATGTGATTTTCACCTAAAAATTTTATAAAAATTCAGAACTAATTTAGAAATTTCCATTTTCAAAATATATATTTTTTAAATTTTATTCCAAAAATAAAAATGAGAATGGTTATTTTTTAATTTCTTATAATTAATTTTATAAACGGTACATTAAAAATTAACCCCATGGAAAAGATGATAATTCTTTTTTATCTAAACTAAATTCTATTCACGTGGATTACAATTATATTGTCTATAAAATTAAAATATAAAAACATCTAATTTAAAATTAAATAATTTTATAATGATTATATAAAATTATATTTTAAAAATATTATTATAATGATTATATAAAATTATATTTTAAAAATATTATTTGGTTAAAATTATAATGTGGTTGATAATTAAAAATATTATTTAATTAAAATAATAATTTTCACTAAATTATTAATAATATATAAAAAGAATTATCTAATTGTAGGTCTATTTTACAATCATATGTGTAAATTCCTTTTAGTCAATTTTGAATTGACACTTTTATTTTTTTAAATAGTACTAAAATATTTTTTAAATAAAAAAAAACGAGCTATTTTCAAGGATATTATTTTTAAATGGTTTTTCTATTAAGAAAAAAATCACTACACAAATATCTAAAATTCATAATTAATATTGTAAAGATATCCATAATTTATGGCATAAAAAATGAGAGGCAATTATTCACATAAAATTACATTGTGTAGATGTTTCAATAATATTTTCAAATTATGGTCTAATAAATGTGTGAAATGGTGGTTTGCCATCCCATCCACTTGGGCTCAAGTCCCTCAAGACATGCCCTATTACAATAATAGCTATGACCCATCACAATAAGGCTCTATGGATAGACATTATGGATAGACATTTCGTTGGAACCTTGGATCCAGGGGCTAGTGCTCATGGTCTTCTAATGTTTTAGTCCTAAGTTGAGTTAGGAGTTTATGATATATGTGGCTTGTAGTGTTGTTGCATATATGAGGGGAGGTTTCTAGTTCCCCATCAAAATTTACTATTAAAAATTAGTCTTCTTTTTAATTATATATATATATATATATATATATATATATATGATAGGTTGCATTGGTCGATGTTAAAATAATCGCAATCAATAATAATGTAATTTTATGTCAATTTTAAAGAGAGATAAAGTCACTAAAGGTAAAATAAAAAACACACACATATATTAACTTCATATACATAAATAAAGTAAACAAATAAATAAAATTATTTTTTATTTCCACTAACATAAAATATTCAAATTCTTAAATATTAGAATAAATTCAAAGTGGAAAAAGATTTGAGAGTAGACGGCTATGTGAGAAGAATGAATTTTTTCTAGCATTTCTCAATTACTCACATTCAATTTTTTAAGATAGACATTTAGAGCCATAAGTGTGGTTCATCTCAAGACATGGATATGAAATATCATCCAATTATTGAAGATAAATATGTGGGAGATGGTGGAGAAGAGACGTTCGGAACCTTGGGAAAGTTGAAATTTATGAGGTCAACATTTAAAGCCATCAAGTATGGCTCATCTTCAGACATAGATATGAAATCTCATCCAATTATAAAAGATAAATAGGTGAGAGATGGGGGAGAAGAGACATTGGGAAGCTTGGGAAAGTTGAACCTTACAAGGTCAAAAATTAGAAGGGGGGTAAAAAAGATTCAAACATTCATAATAATTTAACATAATATAAACTCAAGGAGGGAAGTAAAATAAAATATAAAAATAAATAAATGTTAAGAAAAAATATATATATAAATAATTATTATTAAGTAATATAAATAAATCCCATGGGGCTTTGGATTGACGGTGAATGGGTACACTATTAAGGTGCTCTTTGTGATAGGTCACCAACTCAAATCCTCGTGAGTCGTGTTGTACCTCCGTATATAATTCTAGTTCAGAGATTAGGGCAAAGGATCTATAATGTTTTGTTGGTTTTTAAATTTTTGTGGATGACCAAAGCTCTAAATTGTTTAAAGAGATGCAATTCTTAATTACTTATGAAATACTAGAAGGGTTGATTCTTCACCTTTAACAGTAATTTAGCCTTGATGAGATGTGTAAGGTTGAAACTTTAGAAGTTATGTAATTTGTTAAATATCAATTATCTAACTTATTGTGTGGAGTGGATGCATGTAAAATACCTTTACAACCAAAAATTTTATGTTTAAAACTTTAAGGAAAGATGAAAATTTAATGATGTCTCAAGTTGAATCAAACAAACAGTTTAATTAACTAAAATATTTAAAGGATTATAACTTCATGGGGGATTTGAGAAAGATTGATAGCTTACCCATGACTCCCATAAACTTGTAATACTCCTGAATTAGCATGCAGCTAATTTGGAATATTAATTTTTCTCTTATAACTTAGTTAGATAAATAAATGGGTAGGGAGGCCCATAAGCCTCCTTAGTAGGCAGAGAATCCCTCTTAAAATGAAAAGGGATCATCTTTATAGCTGGATAAAGCACCCTCATGTGTGAACAGGGGCTAATACATGTGGACAAGGTCAAGTTTGACCAGGCCAACTATTGAGCCCCAAAGATGTCCTTTTCTTGAACCAAACTTCACTTCATTTCCTCTGTCCTTTATCAATTATAGGCTTAAAATATCAATAGGATTGATTAAATTCACTTTAAGAATGCATACAATAACGGAATTACTAAACTTTTGTGGTCTTATTGTTGTAGTGATTTCTTACTAGACTTAGCTACAAAATGCAGCTATTCTGTAGCTAGTCGCATATTCCGCAGCTATCTTTATGATCACACAGGTTACAGGTGTCACTTGAAGGAAAGACACATATGGTTGAATTCCATAACTCACCTACATCATTTCTTGCCCTCTACGAAGTCTGAGAAAAAATCTGCAAGTGGTTATGCACGTGGAGGAAACCAAAACTAAGAAGTAGACTTCTACCAGGACAAGGACTCTGCAGGTGTCTTCAGCAACGTACGAGGCCTCAACAGGAGTTCTAATTCGATTTTGATTGAAAAAGACACCTATCCCTATTTCTTCTCAATGACAGTTATGTATTTTGTTTATAAAAATAACTTGGTGAACCGATAGACAGTTAGCTAGTTGATGTTTTGTTGTTAAGTTGTCCAAGACTGTAATACTCTATTTTTGAAGTGTTCTCCTTTAATGAAAGAAGTACAACTTTAATGCATGATCTGAAGTAATCTTGAGGATATTTGTGTGCCAATCTGATGGTAGAGGGCCTCTACTGTCCGAAAGGCTTTGTGCATATTTTATAGATAAGTGACTTTATCTCTATTTTGTTCCTAATTTAGGTAGTTTTTTGAACTTCATGTTTTATGCTTACTTACATCGAATAGTGCAATCAATCTTGTTCTCATGATTTTTTCCAAAATATCACTAACACTGAATGAGATAGAGTTGTAGTATTTCGAAGGCTAATTGTGTATTAGTTTAGTTCTGTTTATTGCATTTCAAGTTTTATTAATTGCATTCTAGTCCTGTTAAATTAGACTTAAAAAGACCTTCATTATTTACAAACTAGACTTGTTCTTAATCTCTACTGACACATCATCATCGTATGGACAAGAATTAGTAATATCATTTTGAGGTCTTGATTTTTCTACAATTTCTCATAATTTTACAAACAACGTTTTTTTTTCTAAAGCTATTCCAAGAGATCTCTAACCCTTGAATGAGGCTTAATAGTAACATTCTGAGTTGCAGAATGGGTTAATGTTAGTGTCAAAAGTTAATTTAGCATAGGTTTCCTTACTATGTTGCAAATAATCTTTTCTTAACACGTTCCAACAAATTTCTAACTATGGATGATATTTTCTCTGTGATATTGTAAGTTGTTGTTTACTTAAAAGAACCTCATTGCATCAAACTTATCCTTTTCGCAAGTTGTTCCAACATACCTCTAATGAAATGAATTGGACTGAGTTAATGTTATGAGTTACTTTCCTTGTCAAGCTTTGCAATTGGTGAATTAGAATTTCCTGTTATTAGGCGCCATACATAGTTTAGAGTAGATTTTTCTCTGTTTTAGTGTGATCAATAACTTCTCTTTGCCAACAATTTAGTTCTTTTCCTATTAGCACAAAAACACAAAACCAAAAACACTAGAAAAACACTAAACACAACGAAGTAGGAAGAAGATACCTAGGCACATATAGTGCACTTCACTTCAACAGTTTACTAACCCTGGTTGACAATTTATGACATCAATTAAGGAACACTAAGTTGACTAGACACCAACAGCGGTGGTATGGATGGAGTGGAGCATCAATAGAGACAAAATAGTGTTAGTGGGAGGAAGATTCCATGATGGTGCAAACCCTAATTAGTGCGACCCAAGGTATGAAGGCTCACATTTTTTTATAAGGAAGGCATGGCAGCCATAGTGAGGCATGTTATTGACTATTGATTTTATGTTCTGAATGACAATTTTGCATTCTTCAGCTGTTTACTTGAGATTTTTGTGCTGTTTAGGACTGGGTGTTCCCGAGTAGGAATCCCATCTCTTTTCTTGAGAGGCCTATTGGGGGAGAATTTCACTTCATTTTCCACACTTAGGCTTAAGGCCAAGCTTTAGGCATCAGCTACAGTGCAGTTTCTGCAGATTATTGTGTTGTGTTGCAAGATGTTGCAGTGGAGGGTTGAGAAACCCACTTCCAGAGCTAGTTTTTTAGAGGAGGAAGCATTATTCTCTTTGGGAGATCAACAAGGGAGGCTATTGAGCTTCCTTTCATATCTTGGCACTAGGCCAACATATTCCCATCATCTACAGCACAGTATCCCTCTTTGACTATGTTATTTCTGTGGGCATTAGTAGTGGGGGTTTCAGTGCTTTTATTGGAGGGTGAGATCTTTCATTCAGACATCATATTTAGCCATATCCATTCAATTATTGAGTTGCAGGTGCTATTCAGCCCTAGGGCTACATTCCGACATTTTTGTATTTTTGTATATTTCAAGAAATCCTTTCCGGGTTGTCTTGAAAATGTGTTTGGGACCCTAGATCTTTACTCCCAACACTTTATGAGCCATACATTTTCATATCTATATTATTGTACATTTCCAGTAGCAATTTACCATCTAAAACTATGCTATACTTGCTCTTGGGCATTCTGCTATGTAGCAACATTTCATATTTGGCATATGTATTCATGGGAGGCTTGCTTGTCTTGATTATTTGTGTTGTGCCCACTTATATTGTACTAATTTGCTTCTTATTTACATAATAAAATGGCTCCATGGTTGTCATACATTTTGGTGTAATTTTTTTCACTTCTATTTCCAGTTTTATGTTCATATATTGATGCTTCCCCATTTGGGAATATTACAGTGGTATCAGAGCATAATCTTGGCTCAGCATGTGGATCTCAGCCATTATGCTATCAAGAGAATAAGAAGAAGAAGGAAGATATCATAATGATGGAAAGAATGATGGAAAGAATGAGTTTTATCTCATCTCTTTTCAGATCTAAGAAGGACCTCACCAAGGAGGTCAAGAAAAGAAGAGTGGAGAGAAGCAATGAAACCACAATAGGGTTTCAAGAGGAGGAAGGTGTATGTACATCCTATCAGCAGAAGAAAGAACCGGTCTTGCATAGAGCTCCAAAGCAATACACTATGCCCTTTTCTTTTGAAAAAGAAGAAAAAATTCATGGACATGGATGACACTTTGATCATGAGATTCTAAGTGAATACCTTGCAGAATATAAATATCAACCTAGATATTTCAAGGAGACTCTAACTCTCCCATAGTTCACTCAGCATGAGGAAGAAAGGAGACCTTGAAGCAATGGGAGAATGAAGGGAAATAGATTTCTATTGTCTACCTTTTATGGGTCATCCATATGTACAGCAAGGGCTTGGGCAAGGAAGCTAGATTCATTCTTCTTACTACATCTAGTGGTAGAAGGAGAGGTTGATGAGATTGTAGCGCTGCACCTTGAGGGTGAAGCAAACATTTGGTGGTTCAGCCATTTGAGTCATGCAAGAGGGACTGTTTTTGCAGATTTTACTCAAAGGGTGATCAAAAAATTTGGAAAGAAGAAATTAGAGGAGGAGAAGCCCTCACCATCACTTGAGGAGACTTGTACCAACGTTGATACAACTATGGAGGAGCATCCACCAACACCAGAAGTTGGGGTAACCATCAAATTGGAGGAAGGAACCCTTGTAGCAATACAAGATGTTCCCAAGCAAAACCAAGGTATGCAAATATTTCCACTTTATATTATTTTAGCACATCTTATGGAGGAGTGTGCGAAGATGCCATTGCATGACCTAGGGTCAAGATACACTACTGATTTGGAGCAGCACCCTAGCACTGCATTGAGGAGACTACATAGAATCAAGGAAGAAATGAACGGTCATCCTGGTTACTCATTGTTGAGTTGCACACAACTCTTCGGGTTGGAGTGTATATTTTTGGAGGGTGGAATGAGCATTTTCCTAGGCAATGCAATTCAGAACTATGTGTTCAGCATTGAACATGATCTTGAAACACTAGATGCACCATCATGGATATCAACAATGCTGTCCTTGAGTAGAAATGATGAGTTGGGGGCCCAACCATTAGTGGGGCATTCCAATAACCATTCCACATATGTAGCAGAGGATAGGGAAGATGTTATTCTTCATCGTAGGGATGCCAATGTTGGGCATGATGATAGACACTCGCCATTGGTTGGGTGGGTGATTTTTATGAGCAAGAGGCTGGAAAGCCACGTGTAGATCTATGACATAGGGCAACAAGAGGCAAAGCTACACTGGCTACTCTTAATAGAGTTTGGCCATCATGTGAAATATCCTTTGTGAAAGGGTATGTTATAGGTTGAGGCATTGCATGGCCCCCATGTATTATGGCAGAAAAATGTTTGGTTGTATGGGGCATTCTACAAGTCAACTATCATGATATTACTCCATGACTTGTATGAGGGAGAGATGAGAGAGCAACAAGAGATGTTGTTACCTTGTTTATTATTAAGAGATTATGGGTTGATTCTCTCCCATCCTTTGCATGATGTTGCAGGAACAGGTGATGGAACTATCATGGTGCAAAGGGGCTACTCCTTAGCCTTGGAAGATCAGGAGGTACTTCCACATTGGAAGGAATATCCCATATACAACAAAATTATGGTAGATGATTTTAAAATTGGACATGTCAAAGGATGGAGCTATGAGATGACAGGAGCCTTATTACAAAGGCCAACAGTGCTGTCACTTGGGAGCTGGGGTTTATTGATGGAGTGTTCCCAGGATCACTTCACATATTATGCACTTGATGGAAAAGGAGGAGGTGAGAGTGATGATGGAGACATCTATTACCGTGATAAGATCTTCTTGACTTGGATTTCCAAGCATAAGAAGAAAGATCTTCATGCAACACATGGTTCACTCCTCTTCATGGGAGTATGTCAGACCACTATGGAGTGCTTATTCATGGATCTTATTATCATCTTACTCTAAGTACATGGTAAGGATTATGTTTTTGCATTTATTGATTATCTAACATAGTATTTTCATTCTCTTACCATTTCTATATAGTGCATTGCTCCACAAGAGGGAAAGCCTCACTTTGGGCTTCATGGTCAATTTTGGGCCAACATCTATGATGGGAATAGCCATCTATTGTATGGATTTGGGCAAGTGTTGTATTATTTTTTTTATTCTCAGTTGATATACAAAGCCATTTACTATTTACTAGTAGATGTGATGACATACACGACTAGCAGTTTGTTAAGAAACAACTTGCCATGTTATTTTATGAAACAGTAGTTAGAAAAACTGCGGTGTGATTACTTGGGAGACTGTTGGTACTTTGTAGCACTATGTAAAATATCTAGTACCTCTCTCATTTGTATCCCATGTGATGATAATTTCATATTCACTTTATATGGGGTGGTATGGGCAAGAACCAAAGAGTGGATCTTTGAAGATCCACCTGCCTTTTTGCTTCATGAAGGCAACATCATTGCAGCCCAAATTCAACAGTAACTCTACACTTATCATGAGTGGAGAGAGATACAACATGGGATGGAAAATTTGATACATCATGTTCAGCAATGCAGCCCACCAAATTTTCAGGAGCTTAAGGTGGAGGGAGTTTTTCATGAGTTTCCATGTTGGAAGGTTACTCATTTTGTATGGATGATAGCTTGGGGATGGATGTTTAACATGGGAATGATAGTTCCCAATGTATTTTAGATTCCATGCCTCAAGAGGACCTCTAGACAACACATCATTGTCTCCATGGGTGTTTTACTTCTACATGATGATAGCTATTTGGAATGGTCACCAAAAGCTAACTTGGATATTTGGGAGGGGCAACTTGGAGATATATTGATGAGATAGTATCTTGTTCCTTGGAGGAGTTTATCATATGAGGATGCTATAGGAGGAGGAGAGGAGGCTCTTCAATTATATTCTTGTAGTTTCTTGAGGAAAAGTGACATTTGGGAGGGGAGGACTATAATATTCCTAAATTAGCATGAAGCTAATTTGGAATATTAATTTTTCTCTCATCACTTAGTTAGATAAATAAATGGGTAGGGAGGTGCATAAGCCTCTTTAGTAGGCATTAAATCCCTCTTAAAATGAAAATGGATCATATTTACAGCTGGATAAAGCACCCTCATGTGTGAACAGGGGCTAATACATGTGGACAAGGTCAAGTTTGACCAAGTAACCAACACTGGTATGGATGGAGTGGAGCATCAATAAAGACAACACAGTGTTAGTGGGAGGAATATTCCATGATGGTGGAAACCCTAATGAGTGGGAACCAAGGTAATAAGGCTCACATTTTTTTATAAGGAGGGAAAGGCAGCCATAGTGAGGCATGTTATTGATTATTGATTTTATGGTCTGCATGACTGTTTTGTATTCTTCAGCTGTTTAGTTGAGATTTTTGTGTTGTTTAGCACCGAGTGTTACCGAGAGGGAATCCCGTCTCCTTTCTTGAGAGGCCTCTTGGGGGAGCATTGCACTTCATTTTCCACACTCAGGCTTAAGGCCAAGCTTCAAGCTTCAACTACAGTCTATTTTCTATAGAGTATTGTGTTGTGTTGTAGGTTGTTGCAGTGGAGGGTTGAGAAACCCATTTCCGGAGCTATTTTTTCAGAGGAGGAAACAATATTCTCTTTGGGAGATCAGAAAGGGAGGTTATTGAGCTTAATTTCATATCTTGGCACCAATCCAACATATTCCCATCATCTACAATGCAGTATCCCTCTTTGACTGTGTTATTTCAGTGAGCATTAGCAGTGGGGGTTTCAATGCTTGTTTTGGAGGGTGAGATCTTCAATGTTGGGATCAACCTTTTACTTGAAAGATCTATTGGATGAGATATATTCATTCAGACATCATCTTCAACCATATCCATCCAGTTATTAATTTGCAGCTATTATTCAGCCCTAGGGCTGCATTTCGACATTTTTGCATTTTTGTATATTTGAGGAAATCCTTTTCGAGTTGTCTTGAAAATGTTTTTGGGAGCTTAGATCTTTACTCCCTGCACTTTATGAGCCATACATTTTAAGATCTATATTACTGTACGTTTCCAGTAGCAGTGTACCATCTAATATTGCATTGTACTTGTTCTTGGGCATTCTGCTATGTAGCAGCATTTCATGTTTTGCACATGTATTCATGGGAGGCTTGCTTGCCATGATTATTTCAGTTTTGCCCACTTCTATTGTACTTATTTGCTACTAATTTACATAATAAAATGGCTCCATGGTTGTCATACATTTTGGTGTAATGTTATTCATGGCTATTTCTAGTTTTATGTTCATATATTTCTGCTTTCGCATTTGGGAATATTACAGTAGTATCAAAGCATAATCTTGGCTCAGCTTGTGGATCTCAGCCATTATGCTATTAGGAGAATAAGAAGAAGAAGGAAGAGATCAGAATGATGGAAAGAATGGGTTTTATCTAATATCTTTTCAAATATAAGAAGGACCTCACCAAAGAGGTCAAGCAAAGAATATTGGAGAGAAGCAATGAAACCACAGTAGGGTTTCAAGAGGAGGAAGTTATATGTACCTCCTATCAGCAGAAGAAAGAACCGGTGTTGCATAGAGCTCCAAAGAAATACACTATGCCCTTTTCTTTTGAAAAAGAAGACAAAATGCATGGAGATGGAGGACACTTGGATCATGATATTCTAAGTGAATACCTTGAAAAATATAAACCTCAACCTAGAGCTTTCAAGGAGACTCTAGCTCTCCCATAGTTCATTTAGCTTGACGAACAAATGAGACCTTGCAGCAATGGGAGAATCAAGGGCAAAAGATTTCTATTGTCTACTTTTGATGGGTCATCCATATGTATAGCAAGGGCTTGGGAAAGAGCTAGATTCATTCTTCTTACTATATCCAGTGGTATAAAGAGAGGTTGTTGAGATTGCAATGCTACACCTTGAGGGTGAAGCAAATATTTGGTGGTTCAGCCATTTGATTCATGCAAGAGTGATTGCTTTTGAAGATTTTACTCAAAGGGTGGTCAAAAAATTTGGCAAGAAGAAATTAAAGGAGGAGAAGCCCTCACCACCACTTGAGGAGACTTGTAGAAGCACTGATACAAATATGGAGGAGCAGCCATTGACACCAGCAGTTAGGGGAACCATCACATTGGAGGAAGGAACTCTTGTAGAAATACAAGATGTTTCCAAGAAAAACCAATGTATGCAAATATTTCCACATTATATTATTTCAGCACATCTTATGGAGGAGTGTTGGAAGATGCCATTGCATGACCTAGGGTCAAGATACACTACTGATTTGGAGAAACACCTTATTATTGAGCTAAGGAGCCTTGATAGAATCAAAGAAGAAATAAACAGTCATCCTGGTTACTCATTGTTGAGTTGCACACAACTCTTAGGGTTGGAGTGTAGATTTTTGGAGCATGGAATGAGAATTTTCCTAGGAAATGCAATGCAGAACTATGTGTTCAGCATTGAACATGATCTTGAAATAGAAAATGCACCATCATGGAGATCAATAATGATGTCCTTGTGTAGAAGTGATGAGTTGGGGGGCTAGCCATTAGTGGGACATTCCAATGACTATTACACATATGGAGCAGAGGATAGGGAAGATGCTATTCTTCATTAGAGGGATGCCAAAGTTAGGCATGATGATAGACACTCACGATTGGTTGGGTGGGTGATGTTGATGAGAAAGAGGCTAGAAAGCCACTTGTAGATCTATGAAACAAGGTAACAGGAGGCAAGGCTATGCTGGCTACCCTTAAAATTGTTTTTCCATCATGTGACATATCCTTTGTCAAAGGGTATGTTATGGGTTGAGGCATTACATGGCCACCATGTATTATGGAAGCAGAAGATTTGGTTGTATGGGGCATTCTACAAGTCAACTATCATGATATTACTTCATGACTTGTATGAGGGATATATGAGGGAGCAACAAGAGATGTTGTTACCTTAGTTATTCTTGAGAGAGTATGGGTTGATTCTCTCCCATGCTTTGCATGATGTTCCAATAATAGGTGATGGCACTATCATGGTGCAAAGGGGCTACTCCTAAGCCTTGGAAGATCAGGAAGTACTTCCACTTTGGAAGGAATCTCCCATATATAGCAGCATTATGGTAGATGACTTTGACATTGGAAATTTCAAAGAATGGAGCTATGAGATGACAGGAGCCTTATTACAAAGGCCAACAACATTGTCACTTGGGAGCTGGGGTTTATTGATGGAGTGTTTTTAGGATCACTTCACATATGATGCACTTGATGGAAAAGGAGGAGGTGAGAGTGATGGAATAGTGGATGGAGACATCTATTACCATGATATGATCTTCTTGACTTGGATTTCTGAGCATAAGAAGAAATATCTTCATGTAGCACATGGTTCACTCCTCTTCATGGGAGTATGTCAAACCACTATGGAGGGCTTATTCATGGATATTATTATCATCTTACTCTCAGTACATGGTAAGGATTATGTTTTTGCATTTATTTATTATCTAACACAATATTTTCATTCTCATACCATTTCTATATAGTGCATTGCTCCACAAGAGGGAAAGCCTCTCTTTGGGCTTCATGGGCAATTTTGGACCAACATCTATTATAGTAATTGCCATCTCTTGTATTCTTTGGGAAAGTGTTGTATTATTTTATGTATGCTCAGTTGATATAAAAATAAATTTACTATTTACTAGTAGATGTCATGACATACACAACTAGCATTTTGTCAAGAAGCAATTTGCCATGTTATTTTCCGAAACAATAGTTAGAAAAATTGCGCTGTGACGACTTGGGAGACTATTGGTACCTTGCAGTAGTATGTAAAATCTTCAGTACCTTTCTCATTTGGATCCCATATGATGATAATGTCATATTCACTTTATATGGGGTGGTCTGGGCAAGATCCAGAGAGTGGATCTTTGAAGATCCAACTGCCTTTTTGCTTCATGAAGGAAACATCATTGTAGCCCAAATTCAGCAGAATATCTACACTTATCTTGAGTGGAGAGAGATAAATCATGGGATGGACAATTTGATCCATCATGTTGAGCAATGTAGGCCACCAAATTTTCAGGAGCTTAAGGTGGAGGGAGGTTTTCATGAGTTGCCATGTTGGAAGGTGATTCATTTTGTATGGATGATAGGTTTGGGATGGAGGTTTCACATGGGAATGATAGTTCCCAATGTATTTCAGATTCCATGCCTTAGGAATACCTCTAGACATCACATTTTTGCCTCTATGGGTGTTTTACTTCTACATGATGATAGTTGTTTGGGATGGTCACTAAAAGTTAACTTGCATATCTGGGAGTGAAAACTTGGAGATATATTGATGAGACATAATCTTGTTCCTTGGAGGAGTTTATCATATGAGGATGCTACAGGAGGAGGAGAGGAGGCTCTTTAGTTATATCTTTATATCTATTTGAGGACAAGCAACATTTGGGAGGGGAGGACTGTAATATTCCTAAATTAGCATGCAACTAATTTGGTATTAATTTTTCTCTTATCATTTAGTTAGATAAATAAATGGGTAGGGAGCCCCATAAGCTTCTTTAGTAGGCATATAATCCCTCTTAAAATGAAAAGGTATCATCTTTACAGCTAGATAAAGCACCCTTGTGTGTGAATAGGGGCTAATACATGTGAACAATGTCAAGTTTGACTAGGTCAACAATGCTGGTACGGATGGAGTGGAGCATTAATAGAGACAACACAGTGTTAGTGGGAGGAAGATTCCATGATGATGGAAACCCTAATTAGTGGGACCCAAGGTATGAAGGCTCACATTTTTTTATAAGGAGGGTAAGTCAACCATAGTGAGGCATGTTATTGATTATTGATTTTATGGTCTGAATGACTATTTTTCATTTTTCAGTTGTTTAGTCGAGATCGATGTGCTGTTTAGCACCTAGTGTTCTTGAGCGGGAATCCCATATCCTTTCTTGAGAGGCCTCTTGGGGGAGAATTTCACTTCATTTTCCACACTCAAGCTTAATTCCAAGCTTCATTCTTCAACTACAGCACAATTTATACAGAGTATTATGTTGTGTTGCAGTGGAGGGTTGAGAAACCCACTTTTGGAGCTAGTTTTTTAGAGGAGGAAGCATTATTCTCATTGGGAGATTATAAAGGGAGGTTATTGAGCTTCATTTTACATCTTGGCACCAGGCAAACATACTCCCATCATCTACAATGAATTATCCCTCTTTGACTGCGTTATTTTAGTGAGCATTAGCACTGGGCGTTTCAGTGCTTGTTTTGGAGGGTGAGACCTTTAGTGTTGGGATCAACATTTCACTTGAAAGAAATATTGGAGGATATATATTCATTCACACATCATATTCATCCATCTCCATCTAATTATTGAGTTGCAGCTACTATTCAGCCCTAGGGATGCATTCCAGAATTTTGGCATTTTCGTATATTTTAGGAAATCCTTTCCGAGTTGTCTTGAAAATGTGTTTGGGAGCTTAGATATTTACTCCCGACACTTTATGAGCCATACATTTTCAGATCTATATTATTGTACTTTTCCAGTAGTAGTGTACCATCTAAAACTTCATCGTACTTGTTCTTGGGCATTCTTCTATGCAGCAGCATTTCATATTTGGCATATGTGTTCATGGGAGACTTGCTTGCCTTGATTTATTTTTTTGTGCCCATTTCTATTGTACTTATTTACTGCTGATTTACATAATAAAATTGTTCCATGGTTTTCATACATTTTGGTGTAATTTTATTCACTGCTATTTCCAGTTTTATGTTCATATATTGTTGTTTCCCCATTTGGGAATATTACAAAACTTCAAACACATGCAGAAAAAACAGCGTGATAATATAATTGACAAAGAAGAACTTACAAGGACACAAGTTGTTTTGAAATGAACCGATAATCCTTTTATGGCTTCAAAAATAACTTAGAAGGGTATTAGTATGCTTAAAAGTCTATCACAATGGTTCAACCATTTCTAGGTTTTACTTCTAAGTATTTATAGAAACTTTTAACTCTAAGATCATATTAAAACTAAAATATATTTACAAAATAAAATATATTTTTTAAAGATACATTATTTTTAGATATAGAGGACAAGTAGGAAAATCTACTGGAAATTTTTGTGTTATTGAGGGTATGTTGGATTCATGTGACGACTATTACTTCTTCATTGGAAATGTTGTTCCTTTTATGCTGAAAATCCCAAATTGCAATTACACTTCACTCGACGAAATATAGTAGCAAGTCCCACCTGTCTTCAATTGGGATAAAAAATCCAATCATATTTATGAATCTTTCATCCACCTCGGTGTATGTGTGGAAAGTAGGTTTATTTATAGAAAGGTTGTGGAATTCGTGTAGGATATTAAAATATGATTGTGTTCCCTATACGAAACATTCACCATTAATAATTCCTTTAGCTTTTTCAAACTTAGATGCATCAACACCTATGTTGTATATGTTTTCTTGATAATTTTCTAATGGAATCAACTTTCCTTTAGAATTCATGATATTTGGAAAACCCTTTTCCTGTAGCAATGCAATTTTTTTGTTAAACCTCTTGACCTACAATTCAATATCTTTGCATTTATTTTCGAGTCGTATCATCATATTCTTTTTGGTCAAGACTCTCTTAACCTCCATCAACGTTGTTGTTAATTCAGAAATATTAAGTTCCTCTAATGTTTCTTTAGTTTTGTAATTTAACAGCTTCATGATATTTTGTGCCACTTCTGGCCTATGTTCCAAATCTACCTGTGTATTTTATATTGTTTCTTTAACTCTATGCACAATTTCTTGATGTTCAAAACTAATCTATATTGAAGGCCACATGCATGTTATGTTGGAATTTATATTATGCTAAATACCATTTTTATCATCAATTAATGTTTGGATTAAAAAGGATTGATATTCATATTTCTGGACTTGCTGCATGAGTTTATAATTTTTATGCAATTCTGACAAATATGCATTGTCAGTTTTGAGTTTACTTTCCTCCATTTTAGCCAATGTTGCTTCCAATTTCTCTTCCTCAAACTGAGCTATTGTTAATTAATATATAGCTCTAGTAAGCTCTTATGTATCTTCTTCCACTGTACTCCTTGCTAACGTTTCTGCCACTGTACCTATTCTCCATGTAGATGCTCTCGCTTCTTCCCACCTTTGTTTTTCTTTCAACAATACTTCCATGGCCTGCTCCATTTTTTGTATCTGTGCATTCTGCTCAACCACTATAGTAAAAAATTTCTCTTTTTCGAGCTCTATATTAGAAACCTCTTTAGCATAGGGAGTCTTTGTGGAGGGAAGCTTCAATTTCTTCCTTAATGCTTGGATATTTGTTTATTATTTTTTATGAGCTTTTCTACTGCTTTATTTCTTCCTTAATGCTTGGATATTTGTTTCTTATTTTTGATGAGCTTTTCTACTGCTTTAACATCCTTAGGATCATGTCATAGCTTTATGATCAAATCCTCCATAGATTTGATCTCGTTATCCTTAGAAAATGATGACATCATTTCAATTTTTAATTGAGAATTCATGTTATTTAAATATGACTATAAATTAGAAACAATCATGGTTGAGCTGGTGAGTGATGAAAATATTGAATCCCTTGTCTGCTTATGGAAATTTATCTGATCGATTTCATGTTTCTTCTTGGTGTCAATTGAAAAATTGTGGCTTTATAATCTTCAGCACTTGTGGGAGCTAGCACTAGTGGTTCCATGAAATCCATCTGGAATTGTCCCTTCTCTACATCAAAAGAATAAAGTAGTCTATGATGGGTATTGGTTATCTTCTTCCAAACCTGAGAGTAAGCAGAAACTTTCGAAGTTTCATTTTAAATTTTATTTCTCTATATCTTTAAAAGATAATTTTTTTATTAGAAACCTGTCGAACGGATGATACTGGAGATTGAACTTTTTTTTCTATAGTAGGTGATTTTATTCTTTGTTCTACTCGAGTAGGAGGGATAGGAGTCCCTGAAAAAATCATTGTGATTGGTTACTCTATATTCTCTTCCTTTAGAGTTTCATCTTGAATAGTAATTTCTTGATGACTTGTTTGAGAGTCTATCTTTTGAGTATTATTTTGGTCCTTGGTATTTTTCCTTATTATTTTTTTTTTTTAAGTTGGGTAGGACTACATCTTCATCATCATTTCCAAATACATCACCCCTATCGGGGTAGGGAATTGAGCCGATGACTTCACATCAAGGAGTGCCTTAACAACGCAGTCGATCACTATCTATCCAAGACCCCATGGACCTGGTATTTTTCCTTTTGAAAACAACAAATCATGCAAATTTAGAGTGAGTTGGGGACATATATTCTCCTTTTATTTTAAATGTTTTTCCGTTGGAAACAGGTGTCTGCATAGATGATTGGGTAACTAGTCTTTCTTCAGCTTCTTGCAAAGTACCTTTTGTCCATTCTTCCTGATTGAAATATTTTTCAATCTAAGGCCTTGGTGTGTGTTCATAAGAAGTACTTTTATGTTCTAGACTAAGATTGGAAATGATTCCTTGAGGGTCATATGACGAAGAGAAACTAAGTTTGAACTTAATAAGACTTACGATTGCATCTATTTATTTTTTTGCCACTTTGATGTTGATACTATATGGCCCTATATGTGCTTTTAGCTTAAATTGTTCTTTCTTCTTGTAAGAAATAAAATTCACTTCATCCATATTTAACATTTTCTTAGAGTATTCTAATGAAAATATCCTAATAGGTACAAAAAATGACATCCTGTAGGGAGGAAATTATGATCCATAAGATCTGATTTCACTGTAATTCTGATATAAATATCAGTCTCCCACTTTGGATTGATTTTATAAGTGAAAAAAAATCTTAATATATGTAGATATGAGTATAGGAATATTACTCTGAGTTATTTCTAACTAGATAAGTCCACTAAATGAGTGACCAATGGTTACCTTCACTGTCAGTTTTCTGTAAAGGGAAATTTAATTTACCAACTTGATAATATAATATAAGGTAAAATAGTATTGAATCTTATTTTAAGACACCTTCTGCTTTGAAATTAGAAAATTGTTCATGGATCTCATTGGCCAAAAACTAACTGTAATTGAAAAGGAGAGATGGTTTTTTACCAACTGCAAAATTAGACAGAAATCCTAACACTATCTCGTCTATCTGCTGATTAGTATAGTACCAAATTAGTGGAGTTAAGATGGAAATTACATGCATGAAAATTTCAGGGAAAATGGAAGTTGGATATGGGGGACTGGTCTTGGGAACCTCAACATTCTGAGGAAGGAAATATTTAAACATATGGGCTCTTTGAGGGAATGTCAAATTGTATACAATTCCATTATAATTTCAGTAGAAAAAGGATGATGGGATGGTTGATATTCAATTTGTAAGGATTGGAATATTCTTTCAGGAGAAAGAGATAAAATGACTTCATTACATTGGTAAATTATGACCTTTTGACTCGTTAAATACCTAACATAACATGAGATAGAGAATCCATGGAAGAAGTGATTCTAGGGGGAAAAAAAATGTGGGAGAAAGGATTCCCATATGCTCAATTCATCACTCTTATCTAGATACTTCTACTTAGACTAATTATGCAACTCATAGATGTCAAACTCTGATAGAGTTTATGCAATTTTATGTTGGGTGTCTACTAAAGGGGATTTTTCAAAATCATGAATTGGAGGACTAAGGGGATTGGAATCTCTATATTTTCCCTTTCCCTTATGGTTCAACATTTTCTGAGATGAAGAACCAGCTGAAGAAAAAAAATGCTAAAGAATATTTCGACAGAAGAAATTTTTGATAAAAAGGTTTAAGCACAGGGTTACCCGTGAAATATGTCGATTCTATGCAGGGAGAATCAATATGAAAAAACTCATAGTTGGAGACATATATTTTTTCATTCAACATAATCAATGACAAGCAAATGAAATGAATAATTAGTGTTACATGGTTTTATATAATTGGTGAATCAGTTGTATATAAGACAAAATAATTTCTATGAAGCAGGGGCTTTACTTAATAAAACAGATCAATGGTAGGAAAAAATGATATAACGTTCATATGATTTTGTGGGAGATTTGAATTCTAACCAATAGGTGATGTGGAGGGATGGTGATGTGGCAAGACATGGAGCAAGATTCGAGTGGCAGAATGTAACGACTATGTGGTGGAAGATAAGTAGTGGAGCGGCAGACCCTTGCCAGGAGATGGCTGGAAGAGGAAATAATCGTTGACAGGAGCAGAGGTGGTATTTTGGGTGGGGGCAAGGGGGTGGGGGGTTTGTTGGTGATTTGTGGTATTGGGAAGTAACCCACCGAAATCGTCGAGAGCTCGCCACGTAATCCTTAACGGTTTAAATGAAAAATACTTTTTTGGCCCCACTCCATGTGTTAACTGTTACGAACATGTGGGGGCCAAAATGGTTCACCTTCCATATATCTTGGAATATTAAATTATAGTCGTTCCTTCCAGCACAAAAATCATTTATAGATGACAAAATTATTTTTTCGTAGTAAAAGCTAATGAAATGCATATAAAAATCAAATAAATAAACTATCCAAAGTTTTTAACTTAAGAAGAAATTTAACATTTATGAATCTGATAACAATGTTTAAATGTGCATTGCTAATTTTATTCGTTGTTTAGGCATTTCATTTCTTTTTTATTTTTCTCAATATTTTTTCCTTTTTTCTCATCATTTTTTTTTAAACATATTTTTTATATCCCTTTTTCTTTTTCTTTTTCTTATATATTTTTTATTTTCTAATTTTTCATTAAATACATGTAAAATAAATCGGTGTTACAACATTGACTCCATCTGGGAATTGTTTCTCCCTATGAGATACAGAGAGCAAGTAGATCCAAGTTCCTTATCCTTAGGTTGTGGAGTCTTTGCTGTGAAATCATGCTTTGATAGTGAGAAATAAAAATTGATAATGTACAATGAACTAGGATTGCGATCAACTTCAGTACTGAATATAGTACTTTAGAGACTATCCATTTATAGGCAATGTAGAGTATCCTCCTTCCATGGCCTGTAGAGTAAAATTATTGTTTCCTTTGACATTTGGAATGTTGAATCGTCCCAAACAAACATTTTAAATTTTACCATGTTTCTATTCTCTTCGGGAATCCCATTTCAAAATCAAATCTCCTTCACTGAAATCTCTTTCTCTAGCTTTCCTATCAAACAAAATTTTCAAATTGTTGTGATATTGATGAAGTTTGTACTAAATTCATCTCTATCCTCATTTAATTCTATAATCTGACTGACTCTCCTAGAAAAATCATTAGGTTCTTCATTTCATTCTTGCAAAAACTTTATGACCAGAAAGAATAACTGTGTAGGTAAAATGGCCTCAGTTCCATAGACAAACTGGAAAGGGGATTCACATGTTGATCTTTTGGGTGAATTTATGCTGGCCCAAATTGCATACTTAAGATGGATGTCCCAATTTCTCTTATGATCTCCAAGTACATTTTTTATCACCTTTACCAAACACTTATTGGATGCCTCTACCAATACATTCCCTTAATGGTAGTATGGAGTAAAATATAATATTTATGGAAAAATTCTATCATTTTGACACTAATAAATGCCCCTATATTATTTGTCACTATCTCTTGAGGACAACCAAATCTAGATAGTATATTTTCCTTAATAAATTTAATGACAACATTATATGTATCATTTTTGACCGAGATAGCTTCTAGCAACTTTGTAAAGTAATTTGTAGTCATTAAGATCCATCTATGTTGATTGTTGGATGTTGGATGTATCTCTCCAATGAAACATAGTTCCCATTGTAAAAATGGCGCCTCAATCAAAACTGGAACACGGGGAAGTGTTGCTAATATTTCCTTGTGAGCAAAAGTATGAAATGGGATGGAGCTTATAAATTTTTCCCCAACCCGTGAAAACAACTTTGGACAATAGAAACCTTCTCTCAAGATCTTGTCATGTTTCTCTCCAAGAATAATTACCCCCACATAATTCTTCATGAAATTTATCTATAAAACCTTCTGTTTCAATCTTAGTGAGGCATAAACGTAATATTTTTAATGGATCTTTCCAATATAGGTTACCAATGATAATACAATATTTCATAGCCTTTAATATAAGAGTTTGGATATTTTTTTGTAAAAAGAGGAGGGTACTCAAAATCTCGAAGAAAGTGTACAATATCAACATACCATTCATATAACAACAACTTTTCCTCAATATGAAGAGGAAGAGGAGTTGAATCTATAGAAGAATAAGGTTCTTGTGGATTCTTCTCTGGTGAAATTGGAGAAGGTTCTTGTGGATTCTTCTCCTATGAACTTGAGGAAGGTTCTTGTGGATTCTTCTCTCTTGAACTTGGAGAATATTTTTGTGGATTCTTCTCTCTTGAAATTGGAGAAGGTTTTTGTGGATTCTTCTATTTCGATAGCTTCACGATAGTTTTTATTCCCAAAAAATTGCAATTAGATTCAGCCAACAGCATGGCTAAACCATGTCCTTTTATCAAATTAGTATATTTGATGTCTAGATAAAATTAAAAAAATTTAGTTATCCATCTCCCTCTTCTACCATCTGTATCAGGTTGGGTCAATATGGCTTTGACAACATTATTTGGGAAATAAAAATTAATAGGATATTGTAGGACATAAGTTCTAAAAGCTTTGAGGGCTTGTACAAGAGCATAGGTTTTTTTTAAAATAATGTCATATTTTAGCTTTGCATCTCTCATCACTAGACTAAATAAGGAAATTGATTGTTCATCTCGGTTATCATTCTCTTGCAATAAAACAATAGCTGAATTGGTGTCAAAAACAAAAGAGAAAATCCTGAAGGGTTTTCTATAATCAGTGCTTGCTAGTACTAGGGCTTAAGAAATTTTCTTTTTTATTTTTGTAAAAGAAAATATAGCCTCCACTTTCCATTCAATATCATGATCCTTTTTCAGCATCTCAGTGATATATTTTAAAATCTCAACATAGTTTGGTATAAATCTTCTTAGAAAAGTATTTTTTCCTAAAAAACCTTGAACTTCCTTTTTATTTTTGGTAGACTAATTACCTAAATGGACGAGACTCAGTTTGGATCAATTACAACTCCTTATTTTGAGATAATGTGGCCAATTAACTTTCCTTCCTTTATGGAAAACAAGTATTTCTTTAGGTTGAGGGAAATTCCAAATTTTATGCACCTGTCAAAAAAATTTCTCAAGTACTTTAAGTGATTTTCATCAGAGTTTGTAAACACAGTTATATCATCCATATAAATAACAATAAATTTATTATTTTTTATGACAAAAGCTAAATCCATGGCTCTTTGAAATTTTTCTCCTGCATTAGTCAAGCCCAATGGAATCCTAGCATACATAAATGTACCCCAGGAAGTTGTGAATGTTGCTTTGTCTCTATCTTCTGGACTCACAAAAATCTGGTTATATCCATAAAAACCATCTAGCATGGAAATTATACTAGAACTTGAAACTCTTTGGAGAAATTGATCTATTTTTGGAAGTGGATAGTCGTCTTTTAAGGCTAATTTGTTTAGATTTCTAAAATCAACACAATCTTATTTCACAATCGTTTTAAGTTACAAGAACTAAATTTTCAATCCACTCAGAAAATTGATATTGTAGTTGCATTTGATCAAGAGTTTTAAAGGAGCCTGCATAAACTTCTAAAGAGTCTGCGTACATGTTTTCATTTCTTGGGATCGTTGTAATGTTAAAATCTTGGAAATAGTTTTCTATAGAATCCCATACCTCATTTCGGTAAGATCCAAGCCTAGGATTTTTCACTTGACATATATTTATTACTTGTTTTACAATTAATTCAGTCACTGAAAACACTTAATCTTTCAACTTTAAAACTTTTAGAAAAATCAAGCTCTAAAAGTAGGGTTTCATATTCTACTACATTATTATTAACATCGAAGTCTAACTTAAAGGATTGGGTTATGTTTTCTTTATTTGGATAAATTAATACAATTCCTTCTCCATCCCTGTCTTTAGAAAAAGTCCCATCAAAGTATAACTTCCACACATAATTTTTTATACACTTATTCTTATTTACAATTTGTTCAATGTTAAGTTGGTAATTTTGGAGATCATTAGATGACAATGTGAAACATCCAAAATCCCGATCAATAGAAAAAATTGAATGATTTATTGCTTGATCAGCTTTACAGATAATGTTAATGAATCTTACCTCCTTGTATAACCTAAGATGTTCACCCCCATATACAGGAATAGTGACATAAGACATATATATCTTCATACTTCCACCGAATTTGGGATATAATGATATTGATAACAACATTCCAAATTTGGGAAGGATATCTGTTACTACAATGTCTAGTAATACACTTTTTATAGGGATTTGTGCTAAAGTTACAACTAGGTCTTTTATTAGTCTGAGACAAGGAACTTTTTGAGGGTTAAAGGTGCACAAATAATGGTAAGTTCTGGTAAATTTTAATTTTAATTGAATGATTATTACTTTGGGAACAAAATTATGAGGGGCCCCAGAGTCTAACATATAATTATATAGAGGAAAATGATGAAATTTAAGAGTAACATAAAAAGGAAGAACGTTTTCATCAATCATGTCAGAACTAGGACAAAATACCACTCAAGTTTTTTCATCCTATAAACTGATCACGCCCCCCTTAGCATTTATACTCGATGATTGGATCCACTTTGATACTTTATTTTTGTATCATGGGTTTTTGGAGAGTTCAGATAGTGGAACCAGGATTTTGACTCTCTTTAACTCTTTCTGTATGTTAAAAACTGTTGGAACAATCATTCCAGGTGCATTATGTTCATTTGTTTGAAATAATGGTTAAATGAGGGTTTTCTGGGTTTCAGTAGCTTTTACTGGAGGCTCATTAATTTTTACATTCTTAGATGGCCTACCAGGGCAAGGTCTAGGCCATAAATCATATCTTCTTCCTAATTCCACAATAAAATAATCATAAAATGCTTTATACTTTGAGACTTGCGGAGGCTCTTAATATTGGGTTGAATATTGATCAAAAGTATTCGAGACTAGGGAATTTTGTAATCATATGTCACCTATACAACTAATGTCATTATTAACTGAAGAACATGTTTCCTCGAATTCCAGATCATCAATTAATAATAGATATTGGACTTGTTTTTCATTATTTGGTCTTTGCATAATTTGAGGTTGAAAAGGTCTTTTATATTGAGTTTGAGGTCTATTTTTCACTGGTTGATCTACCCTAGGTTTTGCTTCCATTTTTGAAATTCTATTACAAATATTTCTCAACAAATATATGATTTCATATACCTTATGAGACTCATCCTTACTATTTGTAAAATAAGTACTTTCTTCTCTAGCCGTCATTTTTCTTTCTTCTTTTTTAGTCTTTGCTTTATTTTTATTTGATGCATATAAATTTACCTCAACCTCAATAGAATCTATTTGCATATCTTTGAAAGTGATAAAACTTCTTTCTTTAAGGCATGCCAAGAAAATCATCATCAAATCCATTTAAAAATTTGCTCGGCCACAGTTACTAGTGGTTTACAGTCATGTGGAATTTTTTTGTAAATTTTAATGAAATTAGAAACAAGTTCTTTTAGATTTCTTTTGAAATCATCAAATTTTGAAATGCAATAGACATGATCCTTTTTTACTCCCCATTGATTCTTAAAAATACCGATTAATTCATTCCAAGTAGGAATGGAATGGGGTTGTAATTGTCTAAACCAAATCCTAGCATTCCCTTATAGAGATTGAATAAATAAACTTATGTACACATCTCCATTCTCAATGTTTTTATTGTCAGCAAAATCTAAAAGACAGAAAATTGATCTACGACAGATAGAGCTATTTCTCTATTGCACCTAGGTAAATGTTTGAGATATTCATCTATAAAATCATTAGGCTAGTGAGGAAGGATTAGTCTTTCATAACAAGCTTGAATAATGGGTTGAGAACCAACCATTCTATTATGTATATGAGATGGAGAAGATGAAAAACTTGAAGTTGAAGATGAAGATGAAGGTGTGGATAACCTTCCTTTGAGAGGATGAGCATAACATCTATAAATTTTAGGAAATGGTGATTGGATCACTAAATTTTGCAGTTCTGGATTAAAATTTTGTTCAATTTCAAATAAATTATTTGTATACACAAAAAAATTACCTTCGTTTTTTAGAAGTTGTTGGAAAAGTGTGAATGACAGAAGAGATAAAATCACTTGGTTTTAATTTAGGTAATTCTACCCCTAATTCTACTTCTGACTTAGGATATTCTGAAAATTTTTCAGGAATTTCGTAAGACTCTAATTGGTAAACAAGAAGATTTGACTATAGATAAATTCCTTTGGAAACATTTTCTGACACTTTTAGTGGTATATCTCATAGTTCAGGAGGGATCGATGTAGGAATAAAGGGATCAAACTATGAAACAATTTTAGGGGGAAATGAGGCAAAGGTTGAAGGTGAAGCTTCTAACCTTCTAGACAAATAGTTAATTCTCACCAACCTCTGTGGATATGAAAATGGAGAATAGAGATGAGGATCTGAGTGAGATGTAGTTTGCTTTCGTGAATCTAGATTTATTATGTGGAGTCGCCAAGTGAAATATTTTAACCTATTGACCTTTTATTCGCAATTAAAAGGAAATTTTAATCGTCATCCCAGGGAAAAGTAATTCAAAATTATTGTTCCATCGCAATGGCGCCAATTTGATGTGCTACCTCCATAGATAATTCTAGGTCAGGAATTATGGCACAACGTCTAAAAGGTTTTTTTGGTTCTTAAATTTTTTTGGAATAGCAAAGCTCTAAACTATTTAAACAGATGAAAATCTTAATTACCTATGATATATTATAAGTGTTGATTATTCACCTCTAACAATAATAGTTTTCATGAGATGTGTAAGATTGAAAATTTATAAGTTATATGATTTGTTAAATATAAAACTGATTATTTAACTTGTCATATGCAGTGGATGCGTGTAAAATATTTTTACAACCAAGTAATATATGTTTAAAAATTTAAGGGAATATAAAAATTTAATGATGTGTAGGAGTTGAATGAAACAAACAATTTAATTAACTAATCTTTGTAAATGATTATAACTTCATGGGGGACTTTAGAAATATTGATACCCAATTTTTTCTTACCTAGAACTCCCATAAACTTCAGAAACTTGCAAAAAAAACATAGAGATAATATAATTGACAAATAATAACTTACAGGGATAGATGTTGTTTCTAAATGAATCCGGAATCTTTTTATTACTTCAAAAATAACTTAGATGGGTATAAGTCTACTCAAAAGTCTATCACAATGGTTCAACCATTTCCAAGTTTTACTTCTAAGTATTTTTAGGAGCTTTTACATATGAGATTGGATTCCAAACTAAAATATATTTACAAAATAATATTTTTTATTTAAAGATATATATATTTTTATATATAGAGGAAAAATAGGAAAATATGTTGGAAACTGCTACGTTGTTTATGGTATGTAGGATTGGGTGATGACTATTACTTCTTTACTAGAAATGTTGTTCCTTATATGCTACAGATATTGAACTGCAATTTCACTTCACTGGACCAATTCTAGTAGCAGGTCCCACCTCTCTTCCTTTGGGATAGAAAATCCAATCATATTTTTGAATATTTCATCCAACTCAGTGTAAGTGTCAAAAGTAGATTTATTTACAAAATGGTGGTGGGGTTCGTGTTGGATATTCAAATAAGATTGTATTCCCTATATGAATAAGTTTCCACTGATAATTCATTTAGATTGTGCAAACTTGGAGGCATCAAAACCTATGTTGTACAATTTTTCTTGATTGTTTTCTAATGGAATCAATTTTCCATTAGAATTCATGAGAGTGGGAAAACCATTTTCCTACAACAATGTAAATTTTATATTAAACCTATTGACTCGAAATTCAATATATTTGTGTTTATTTTCCAACTGTATCATCAAATTCTTTTTGGTCAAGGCTCTCTTAACCTCCATGATTTTTGTTGTTTCTTATGAAATATTAAGGTCCTCTAGTTCTTCTTTAGTTTTGGAATTTAAAAACTTGATGATATTTTGTGCTTCTTCTGGCCTATGTTCCAAATATAAATTTGTATTTTCTATTGTTTCTTCAACTCTGTGCACAAGTTCTTTATCTTCAAAATTAATCTATATTGAAGGTCCCATATCTGTTATGTTGGAATTTATATTATGTTAAATACTATTTTTAGCCTTAGTTAACATTTGGATTACAAATGATTGATCTTCATATTTCTAGACCTCTTGCATCACTTTATAATTTTTGTAAAATTCTGACAAAGATGCATTATCAGTTTGGTTTTTACTTTTTTCCATTTTAGCCAATGTTGCTGCTAATTTATCTTTCTTGTATTGAGTTCATGTTAATTCATCTAGAGCTTTGGTAAGCTCTTATGTAGATTCTGCAACCATACTCCTTGCTGAAGTTTCTTCCACTGTACATGTGCTTGATGGAGATTCTCCTGCTTCTTCTCGCTATTTTATTCTTTCAATCGTGCTTCCATGGCCTGCTCCATTTTTTGTATCTGTGCATTCTTCTGAACCACTTGGTAAAATTTTTCTCTTTTTCCAGCTCTATATTAGAAACCTCTTTAGCTTGAGGATGTTCTGGGGGGGAAACTTCAATTTCTTCCTCAATTATTTGATATATGCTTCCTTATTTTTGATGATATCTTATGTTGCTTTAACATCCTTAGGATTATGTCCTCGGTTTATGATTAAATCCTCCAGATCTTTGATCTTGTTATCCTTCAAAAATGATGAAATCTTTTCAATTTTTAGTTGAGAATTCATGTTATTTAAATATTATTGTAACTTGGAAAGAGTGATGGTTGACCTAGTGAGGGATGCAAATATTTATTTCCCTCTTCGCTTATGAATATAGATCTGATCGATTTCATGTATCTTCTTGGTGTCAATTGAAAATGGAGGCTTTATAATCTTCGTCACTCCTGGGAGCTGGAACTAGTGGTTCCATGAAAGTTGTTTGGAATTATCCCTTATCTGCACCAAAATAAGAAAGTATTCTATGTTGGACCTTGGTTGTCTGCTTCCAAAACTCAGAGTAATTAGAAACTTTCAAAGCTTAATTCTTTTAATTTTATCTCTCTATTTATTGAAAATATACTCTGTTTAGTAGAAACTTGTGAACTATACAATACTAGAGATTGAACATTTTCTTCTATAGTAGGTGATTGTACTATTTCTTCTACTTGAGTAGAAGGAGGGATAGGAATCCCTGAAAAAATCATTATTGATGGCTGCTATGTGTTCCCTTCCTCTAGAGTTTCATCTTGAATAGTCATTACTTGAGGACTTGTTTGGGAGTCTATCTTTTAGTATTATTTTGGTCCTTGGTATTTTTCCTTTTGAAAACAAGAAATTGTGCATCTTTAGAGTTAGTTGGGGATATATCTTCCCTTTACATTTTAAAATATTTTATTTACAAATAGGTCTCTACATAACTAACTGGTTGACGATTCTTTCTTTAGCTTCTTGCAAAATACCTTCTTTCCATTCCTCCCGATTAGCATATTGTTCAATCTCAAGCCTTGGTGTGTGTGCATAAGAAGTAATTTTTTGTTATATTCTGAGCTTGGAAATGATGCCTTGAGGGTCATATGACCAAGAGAAAATAATTTTCAACATCATCTGACTTTAGATTGTATCTATTTCTTTTGCTGCAACTTTGGTGTTGATAATGTATGGCCCTATATGTGCTTTGAGCTTAAATTTTTATTTTTTTATTGTAAGAAACAAAATGCACTTCATATAAATTTAACATTTTCCAAGATTATTTAATTCAAATATCCTAACAGGTACAAAAATTGGCAACCTGTAGGGAGGAAATTATGATCCATAAACTCTGATTTGAGTGTGATTATGATATAAATGCCAGCCTCCCACTTTGGCCTGATATGACAAGTGAAAAAAATTCTTAATCTCTGGAAATATCCTTGGAACTACATCACTACTTAACGAACATAGTGATGTATACAAGAATTTATCAACAAAATTAGTATAGGATTATTACTCTGAGTTATTTCTAACTAGAGAAGTCCAGTGAATGACTAACCAAGGGTTACCTTCACTATCAGTTTTCTGTAAAGGGAACTTGATTTTGTCTACCTAATAATATAGCATAAGGTAAAATAGTACTGACTTGTATTTGAAGACACCTTCTGCTTTGAAATTAACAAACTATCCATGGATTTCATTGGCCAAAAACTAACTGTAATTGAAAGGGAGAGAGGATTTTTTACCAACTTCAAAAGTATACAGAAATCCTAACACTATGTCATCTACCCACTGATCGATATAGTACCCAAGAAGTCTGGTTAGCATGGAAATTACCTGCTTGGAAATTTTAAGGAAAATGAAAACTAGATATTGGGGACTAGTCCTAAGCAACTCAACATTATGAGGAAGGAAATATTCAAATATCTAGGCTCTTTGAGGAAATGTCAACTTTTGTATAGTTCCATTATAATTTTAGTAGAAAAAGGATGATGCAAAGGTTGATATTGAATCTATAAAGATTCGAAGATGTGTTCAAGATAAACAAAGAAAAGGGCTTCATTACTTTGGGAAATGATGACCTTTCTATTGGAAAAATAACTAGGATGAAACTAGAAAGAGAATTTAGGGAAGAAGTGAGTCTCGTGAAAACAAATTGTGGGAGAAAGGATTTCCATATTCTAAATTCATCATTATTATCTAGATACTTATGTTTAGCCTTGTTAAGCAACTCGTAGAGGTCAAAACATGACAGGGTTTCTGAAATTTTATGTTGGATGTCTACTAAAGGGAATTTTTCAAAATCAGGGACTGGAGGAATAAGGGTATTGGAATTTTTATCTTTTCCCTTTCCCTTACAGTTCAATAATGTATGAGATGAAGAACCAGGTGTAGAAAAAAATGCTAAAGAAGATTCTGACAGAAGAAATTTTTGATAGAAAATTTTTAAGCATAGGGTTACCCGCGAAAGGTGTCGACTGTATGCAGGGAGAATCAATGTTAAAACACTGACAATTGGTGGAAAATAGTTTTTCGTTCATCAAAATCAACGACAAGCCAAGGAAATGAATAATTCACATTACAGGGTTTTATATAACAAGTGAATTAGTTGTATAGCAACCAAAATAATGTTTGAGGAGCAGGGAATTTAATTAATAAAATAGATCAATGGCAGGTATAAATGATATAATGCTTATAATATTTTGTGGGAGATTCGAACGCTAATGAATAGTTGACATGGAGGGATGGTGATGTGGCACAACAAGTGGCAAGAGTCGAGTGGTGGGAGTTAACAACTATGTGGTAGAAGATAAGTAGCGGAGGGGGAGACACTTGGCACAATACGGTTGGCGAAAGAAATAACATTTGATGGGAGGAGAGTGTTGGGAATCACAAATTTTGTTAGACCAAAACTCACAGGTGTTATTCAATGATCACATCACCAGAGATAAGGATCCATGAGAGGTGGTTAGTCCATGTCGCGAAACACACGAGGAGTGTTGGTTTATCCAATGACCAACAATCTCCCCCCCAACTTGATTTGGGTGTGTATCGAAATCGTGACCTATGCTCTTATACCACTTGTTGGGAATCAAGATTTCCATTAGACCAAAACCCACATTTAAAAATATAGGGAGATATAAATATCTAGGAAAGCATGTAAATGTGTGTTGGAAATGTGGAAAGGAATGGCACTACGAAAAGGACTACAGATCAAAAGCTCTTATGAAAGGAAAGGGATCTCATGATTCTCCTTCTGCAGAAGAAAAAACCACCTCAGATGAAGGTGTGGATGTGTATTTGGTTTCTTCTTCAAATACACATGTAGATCACGAGGCATGGTTGATTGAATCAGGTGCATCATTTCACTTCACTCCCCATAGGGAGTCGTTCTGCGAGTATGAGAAGCATGATGGTGGTGATGTCTTCTTAGGGGATGATAGGAAGTCCAGAATCATCAGATGTGGAAAAATAAAGTCGGTAGTCCCGATTTGGGATCCAGGGAAAAAATCTTCGTGTATATTTGTTTTATGTTTTATGCTCTCGATATTGTTTATTTTCTGTCTTTAAGAATTCGTTTGCAGATAATTAATGTTCAAGGTTAAAAACTACATTTGGTATTAGTGTTGTTTTCAGCTTCAAGGGCATGCCTTTATCATTGAGGGGTTTTTCGCTCGGGCCTCCGGTAGATCCTATTTAATGGGAGATCTGTGGGATTCATTTTTGCAGTGAAAGAAGATGGCAAGTAGTGGAAATATAGAGATCGAGAAATTTAATGGTCAGAGTTTTTAGTTGTGGAAGCTCAAGATGGAGGATTTTCTAGTGGATAAAAGATTATTGGATCATAATAGATCCAGGTATTAAACCAATGGAAATGTCAGATGAAGAATGGGAAAAGTTGGATCAGAAGGCGAAGAGCACAATATGGTTTTGTATCTCATATTTGGTATTGTTGAATGCATATGGGGAAGCTACGCTGAAGACTTTGTGGGTCAAGTTAGGGACTTTGTACCAATCCAAGTCTTTGGTGAATAAATTGTTCCTATGGAAAAAGTTGTATAACCTAAGGATGAAGGATGAAAACGTGGTGACAAAGCATCTGAAAGCCTTAAATATTGTGGTAAGTCAGTTGTCATATGTTGATATTAAAATATCAAATGAAGATAAGTGCATTAGTTTGTTGTGTTCTCTACCATATTCGTGGGACAGTCTGATTATTGCAATAGGTAGAAATACAACTATCTTGAATTTTGATGAAATAGTCTAATCCTTGTTGTCAAAGGAAATGAGAGGGAGAAATATGGAGGGCCATAATGGACATGCCTCATCTATACGAGGAAGGTCCCTGAACAGAAACAAAAATAATTTTTCGAGTGGGAGATCTAAAACTCCAGGAAAGCATGTGAAGGTGTGTTGGAAATGTGGAAAGGAAGGGCACTACAAAAAGGAATGCAGATCTAAATCTCCTAAGAAAGGAAAGGGATTTGATGGTGCTCCTTCTACATAATAAAAAAACACCTAAGATGAAGGTGGGGATGTGTATTTGGCTTCTTCTTCAAATACACATGTAAATCATGAGGCATGGTTGATTTACTCAAGTGCATCCTTTCACTTCACTCCCCATAGGGAATGGTTCTGCAAGTATGAGAAGTATGATGGTGGTGATGTCTTTTTAAGGGATGATAGGAAGGACATAATCATCGGACGTGGAAAATTCAAGCTGGTAGTCCTGATTTGGGATCTAGGGGAAAAATATCTATGTATATATATTTTATGTTTAATGCTCTCGTTATTGTTTATTTTTTGTCTTTAAGAATTCATTTGCAGATAGTTATTATTCAGTGTTAAAACCTACACGGAGGTGGTATTTCAAGTGGGGGTGTCATTGGTTTGTGGTATTGGGTGGTAAACCCCCTAAAAAGCTCAGAGGTTTCCACCCACTCCTTGGCAGTTTTAGCGAAAATTCCCCCGCCCCACCCCCCCCCCCCCCCCCTTGTGTTAACCATCAGGAGCGTGAGGGGGACGAAATGGCTTGCCCATCGTAGATCTTGGCAGGTTAAATCACAGGTATTGATTCGAGCATGGACATTATTTACAAACGAAAAATTTATTTTTTGGTATGACAAGCTTACGAAATGGATATAACAATCAAATAATCAACTATCCAATGTTTTTAACTTAACAAAAAATTTAACATTTTTGAATATGATAACGACATTTAAATGTGCATTTTAGTTTTTTTCTTTTTCTAGGGATTTCATTTCTTCTTTTTATTTTTCTAAACATTTTTTCATTTTTTCTCATATTTTTTTTTATAACATATTTTTTATATCCTTTTTCATTTTCTTATTCTTTTCTTTTTCCCTTTCTTTTTTTTATATTTTTATTATATATTTTCTATTTTCTATTTTTTCAATAAATACATGTGAAATAAAATGACGTTACAAAAAGTCTTACATAAAAACATAAAAATAATATAATTGAAACAAACTAAAAAGAAATAATATAATTTAATGAACTTAATCACCAAAATTAACATTAAAAGAAAAAGAGAAAAATAAAACATAATATAAAACACATGAAATTATATAATATATATATATATATATATATAAAAGAGAAATAAATTACTTTATCATCCATAAAATTATTAAATAATATAAAATAAAAAAAGAAACTTAGACCAAATTATTTTTAATTAAATATTTTAAAAACAAAACAGAATACAATAATTATTAATAAAAGGAAAAGTTCAGAAATTGTATATAAGGGTATTAACATAATATAATATAATATATTTATAACACCTTGATGGGGGTGGATGAGCATGCTTTGAGCAATGCATCTGCGTGGATGGGACCGTTGGATATGACAAGAGGCAGACATAACGCAGAAAGCCATGATAGTTCGCATCAAAGGCATAGAAGTCTCGTGAAGGATGGAAATTGGTGTAAAAGATGGTCGATAGTTTAGATACATGTTTTGTGGTCTCGGAGTATGGGTGATAGTGTCGGTTTTAAAATCAAAATAGAGTATGCACACGTCGCCAAGCTATGCATGCTCACATGTCTAATGAATTCGTTATACGCCATTTTTAATGTTCCTTGGTAAATTTGTAGATATTGAACTGTTACATTTAAAATGAAATAAAAGATCTTAGTAGTTGTGGGTTGAGAAGGCTAAACTATATATAGATATATATATGTTTGATTTTATCTTTTAATTAAAGTTGTGTGAATCATAATGGAAAAAAAAAGGCTACAGAAAGTTCATACCTGGGTGGATATTCAGTGATGGGTGATGTAGTTACCTAACAAAATTTCCTGAATGGAAATTAAGTAACTTCAAAAAACAGCCATGAGGGTATTATGAATCTGAGGCTAGAAGAGAAGAAGGAAAAAAGGAACAAAGTATCAAAAAAATTAGACTCTATAGTTGGTCGGCTAGTGGAATCAGGTCGGAGTTGGTAAGCTCAAAAAAATGAATAGTGGCTAAGTTTGGTTATGATGAGATAGCATGGGTAACCACTTGGTGTATGAAGCAAGCTCGGGGTGAGGCGAAATTTTGTCAACTGCCCTCAAGGTTTGGTGGATCACTGTTTTCCATGTGGATGTGGTCCACTAGTGAGCAAGAAAAATTCAGATAAGTATAGTTTATATGTTAAAAGTCCATATTTATTTCTATGTATAGACCTAACGAATGGCTCATGTAAGAAATTTCGTGTGAATGATCTATTGAAATTATACCCTTCATGTAAACTTAATATTTTCCTGAAAGAGTAAACAAGAGCAATACCAAGAAATATAAATAAATGTAAATATTGATGTGGAGATGGGTTTTACGAGAGTTACGATTAGTTTTCTACTTAGTTGTTGGAGAGAAAAAACAGGTAGACAAAACTTGAACTCTGAAGGGCATAACTCGGGATAGTTTAAATGGTAGACTAGTGAATCGATATGAGTGAGATGGGAGAAATAAGTTAGCAAGAAAAGTAGTGTTCATCTTTCGGAAAAGAGGAAAAAATGATATGTAATTCTAGTACCTTATTATTATTATCTTGGAAGTAAATATGAAATTAGCATCAACAACACAGTTTCATTGATGGTTTACGAAAATATTAGGGTTTTGTGTCTGTATAAATAATGGTATAAAGATTTAGTTACATCACAAATGATATCAAAATAAGTGGAAGCGTATGCGTGATAAACAATAAAAAAACACCTAAATATTTTCCATATATAGAGAGAAAATAGAATCATAATATTAATAGACATAAAAAATGGTTCTTTTATAGATATTAAAATTAATGGACAAAGAACCTAGATATTAAATATTGTCAACAAATACGAACTTGACATTTAAATAACAGTTTAAGTAAAACAATAAACATTTCGTTCCTTCCACTAGAGGGATTGATAAATGATTGACCATACATGAGCATAAGCTTCAAGTATTTGACCTGTGAACCCTTAAAAATTACGCAACAATAAATTTTGGAGAAGAGCCATAACCTCAAACGGTTTATACCTTATCCAATTGTAAATGTGAAATAGACCCATAAACCCTAAAGGGTATACAATATCCAAAATAAGAAATAATACCCTTAACAAAAAAATTAACCGGGTTTTTCCCGACAACATGAAAGTCCTGACACAAGAAAGTGAGTGTTTGGGAACCCTTGCAATAGTAGAAAATGATCACTTTTGGCATAAAAAATAACCCGAGAATGAAGCTTTGGTCCAGAAGGGAAAAGAATACCCAATTACCTATTCAATAGAATATTAAGAGAATTGCATGTATTTAGATAATGAGGGGGAAATGAAGTAAAACACGCTTTGTGGTTGTAATTATAATCTTAGAGTTAAGAGAATACCTGTAGTTGCAGAAACATTCTATTTAGTGCACCATCTAGAACAAACTAAAATTTAAATAAAACGCTATGGCCATAAATTAATTAAGTTCTGCTAGAATTTTTGGAGAATATTCACTCACCCTTTACCGGTGAAATTCATCAGTAATCACAATCTGAGAACAACATATAAAAGGAAATGATTCACGATAACCTTTGGGAAAAATAAAACAACTACGGTAAAATCTATGTTTGAACAATGAAAATTTAAAACCAAAATAAGTGCTTTGACAATAAATTCTTGCCTATGCAAACTGAGAGGAATGCCAACCCATCGACATCGAATGAAGGAGAGTAGGAAGTGAGAGTCAAACCTAAATTTCGAAGGAACCCTTTCGGCATAATAGAGTAGAAACCCTACCCACATGCAAACAAATGAGAACTGGTGAAGAAAATAGGGGAGGTAACCATTATCTATAAACCATAGGAGAGACAATCACCGTTGATCTCGATCATAGGTTGGAGAACCATTTATCAAAAATTAGAATCCCGAGGGAAAATCGCCTGGTGGAAGACTAATAAGAGGTTGAAGAAGGTTCTAGTGTAGGTGAAAATAATGTACGTTTTGTAATGTTCAAATAATACATTAAACCACCACTCATTTATAATATAAATGTTGTACCTTCAATTCTCAGCGTAAGTTAAATAACCACTCCATAATCATATATAGCATGAGAATATCCAAGTTTATATTTCATTAAAGTGGCAAACAAATCACGAAAGTGAAAAATATAAAGATAAGCTCTATTTCATACTTATTTTCCTGGACTTATCTTTATTTATTTATTTATTTCATGTTTATGTAATAGTGTAAGTGGCTATATGACAAGTGGTATCAGATAAAAACCAAGTTCTAGCACTGAGGAATTTTGGGAGAGGAGATTAACAAAAATTTAATTATGTTAATAGACACGAGAAGAATACATAATGAGAAGAGTTGGAAATACCTAAAAAATGGGGCCAAGGGTTGAAGCTAACCCATACCATTAACAAGAATTAATCCAGAAATGTGAGTTTAACTGGGTGGATACTTGAAACGCTAATGTTGCATTGTTTGAAATAGTTCAATAGTTAAAAAATGAGATGGAGCAGTTGAGAGGTGACAATGACAGATTAATGCAAGAACATGAGAGGATCATGAAGATCCTCTCTAATCGAAAACACCATAGGCATCCTAACCCAAGGCTTGACCATGGGAAAAAAGTTAGAATTCAGAGAGTGCATGAGGATAATTCAAAATCAGGAAGATGCTAATAAAATAATGAGGAAGATTTTGACAATGTTTCTAGATGAAAAGGATTAAAAATATCGAAAATCAAGTTACAAGGGGAATTCAAGTAAATTAAGCCTCTAATGTCTGATGGGGAGCAAGAATAAGCTATTAAGGCTTAGATCGTTAATGTGAACACATATTTCTAGATATATGAGTATGACCATAATTTGAAATCTCAGTTGGTGATATACCGATTACAAGGGAAAGACACTTTATGGTGCGAAGAAGTGAAGTTACTACAAACTACTGATGAACAAGAACTCACCTAGGAATAATTTCAAAAAAAATTTAAAGATAAATACCTACTGAATGACTTTAAGATGAAAATTCCAAGTAGTTTCATGATTTGAAATGGGATGACTCACTATGGACGACTTCATAACTAAATTTACCTCATTACTAAGGTATGTTCCTTATTTACAAGAGGAAAAAGCGAATGTGAAATGGTTCATTAGTAGTTTACCTACGTTTATGAAGGAATGACTAGAATTCGATAACCCCAAAACCATGGGTGAAGCTATTAGAAAATATCAAATTTTCTTTTAGCAGATGAAAAAAAAAGGGGATACTATTAAAAAGTGGACTAAGAATAAAGGACAGAATTAGGCCCAAGGTGGTAAGGGGTTTAAATCCTTGAATTTTAAAAGTTCCTATAAAAATTCACAAAACAAAAGTTCTGGAAAAATTCAGGAAAGATTAAATCACTTAATGAAATGAGGCATATTGGACCGACTAGTAAATATAAACTTGAAGTAGCAACCAGACCCCCATTCTAGTGTTGGGGATGTAGAGAACCTAATTATGTTATAATTTGTCCTTATGAGAAGGGAAAACCACAAGCAACCCAGATGCAAGAAGCATACATAGTAGGGGAGGTAGGAAGACATCTTCCTAGAATTAATGCAACATTAAATGATCACCAAGAAGAATACCAACCAATCATCATGGAGTTTTAAGGTAAATTTTTTAACCATTATGTGTCTATTTTGATAAATACTCGGAATATTCTAAGCTACATTAGTCCCAAAATAGTGGAAAATTTTCATCCTCAATCAGTTAGATCTAAAAATCCATGGGTAGTACAACTAGCCACGAGAGCTAAAATAAGTGTGATTGTTAAAGTGCATAATTGTCCTTTAACACGGGAATATCAGTTAATAACCACAAATTTAAATTTTTTACTGTTACGATCTTATGCTCTTTTAATCGATATGGAATTGTTAGAATATCACTGGTCACTTATATATTGTAAGGAAAAAACCATTATTTATTTAGATAAATATGGGGTAAGACATGTAGTGCAGGGTGTGAAGAAACCTCCCAAATTAAGAGTCATTAATACCTCATAGTTGGTGAAGTGCATTAGAAAAGGATGTTAGACATATGTTGTGCAGGTGGGGTATACAAAATATAAAGAGAAATATAGTAACTTGGAGAACTTACCTATTGTGCAAGAGTTTCTTGTTCTTTTTTGTGAGGAAATTTTGGGCCTACCCCCTAAAATATACATATATTTTACTATTGAATTTATTCTCGGAGCAACTCATGTATATAGAGCACCATATCGCATGAGTGTTCCCAAGCCAAAGGAGCTTAAGATACAACTACAAGAGTAGTTGGATAAGAAATATATTTGCTCGAGTGTATCTCCTTTGGGATATTTGGTACTTTTTGTTAGGAAAAACATTAGCACTTCGAGATTATGTATTGATTACTGACAATTAAAAAAATTTGTGGTTAAAAATTAATATCCCTACCTCGTATGCATGATTTATTTGATCAGGTTCAAAGGGAAAAATCTATTTTCTAAAATTGATTTATAATATGGATATCATCAGATTAGGATTAGAGAGAAATATATATTCAAAACACCTTTCAAAACTCGATATGGGCATTACTAATTTGTAGTTCTTCCCTTTGGATTAAATAATTCTCTTGTGACGTTCATGTTGTAGAGTTTGACCTTGTACATAAATTATCTACAAATGAATTCTTAAAACAGAAAATAAACAATGGCTAGAGCATAAAGCATAAAATAAATATACATAGATATTTTCCCTTGGATAGAAGAATCAGGACTACCGGATCGATTTTTCATTATATTCCATTAAATGATACAACACACACACACACAAATATATATATATATATATATATATATATATATATATATATATATATATACATTCCAAGTATTCTCTGTTTAATCCAAAGCTAACCCTGGACTAGAGAATAACCATAGTTCCCTTGACCGAATCTAACAATTACCATGGACATAAAACCATCATGCCAAAAACCATGTGAAAATGCATGCACAAAACTATAGGCTAGCTCGCCGACCTAATATAGGGTCCAAAAAACATTTCCTGGGACACTTCCTTGGACCCCGTCCAAGGGGGCTTCTGCCCCCCTAAAAACCCCTCCATAAGGGAGTATTTTCCTACCCTATGAGCCCCTTGCTACGCCCAACAAAATGAAGGGGGGTCATCCCCCGACTTCGTGCATGGGGATGGTTGTGGAAAAAATATAACACACACCCAACATTCTTCAACTTGTTGTTTTCTTTACATAGGGAGCCTTAAGAGAGCTTAGTCATTGGTCCAGGCTTGCAACACCCATTTTTTATTTACACCAATATAATTTCATAATTCTTGCATACTTCTTCAATGCATCTACAAAATTCTTCAAAGTTTCCATCTTTACCAGCAACACCTTTTTGTCCTCAACCATATCTCTCACAAATTGATACTGAACATCAATGTGCTTTGCCTTTGAATGATAAGTAGGGTTCTTTTCCCAGAAAATTTCACTTTGGCTATGACATTCTATCCTTATATCTCTTAGCACTAACCCCATACCTGAACACAATCTCTGCAACCAAATTTATTTCTTCCTTGCATGAGTGGCTGCCATGTATTCTGCCTTTCTACTTGAAAGACACACTACAGACTCCCTTTTTCTCATCCAACTGAATGCACCTATAAATAGGAAAAACACATACCCACTTGTAGATCTTATTTTATCGCGATCTCCAGTCAAGTATGCATCAACAAAGCCACAAATTTCCAAAACTCTTTCCAATCCTGGTCTTCTTTGGTAGCACAAACCATAAACACTAGTGCCACGCAAATACCTAAAAACCCTCTTCACTGTTGTCAAAAGCTCCTTTCCCAGTTTTAACATGAACCTGATCAATACTCCCATTGTATGTGAAGTGTTTGGTCTAGTAGATACCATTGCATACATTAGGATAACACTTGCACTAGCATACGGAACACGGGACATGTCATCTTCCCCTTCTTGTGTCTTGAGACACTGTGAATAGGAACCTTCACCGGTTTACTATCCTGCATATTAAACCTATGAAATATTGTCTCGACATACTACCTCTAGTTTAACCAAAGCTTCCTCTTTTGAAGATATCATTTAATTTCCATGCAAAAAATATAGTTTGCAACACCAAGATCTTGGCATGTCGAATTTGGAGGACAATTGGGTCTTCAAATCCTAGATAATTTCATTTTCATTTCCAATCAACAACATATCATCCATATACAAGACCAAATACATAACACGGTCACCAATTAATTTAAAATAAACATATTTATCTTCTTTGCTTCTGGTGAAGCCAAGCACCCGTATGTATGTATCAAATTTCTAATACCACATCCTTGCTGACTGTTTTGAACCATAAACAATCTTTTTTAACCTATATACCAGTTCATTCTTACCCTTCACAAATCCTTTAGGTTGCTTCATTTAAACCTCTTCTTCTAGATCCCCGTGAAATAATGTTCTCTTCAGATCCACTAGTTCTACCTTAATTTCAAAAGAAAGAGCAATAGATATAAGTAATGTAATAGAAGTTAACTTGGCACCATGAGAAAAAATAACACTAAAATAGATTCCCAACACTTGGGAATAATATTTTGCAACTAACTGAGCTTTATATTTCTCCATCTTTCCTTCTACATTAACCTTCTTCTTAATCACCAATTTGTTGCCAATGGGTTTCATTCCAGCTAAAAACTCCACTAGATCCCATGCCTCATTTTTGTGTAACGATGCCATTTCATCAACCATGTCCTCCTTTCAGAATTTTCCATCCTATAAATGAACTAACTCCCTAATAGTTATGGGATCTTCATCATTGAATCTCGAAAAAAAAAAAATTCAAGAGAAATCATATGGATTATACCTTTCTAGATGCCTTCTTTCTCGATCCGATCTTCTCAAATCCGGAGTTTGTGGCTCTTCCTCTTTTTTATTCTTGTTCCATTGTAGAGTCATTTTCTTCCTTGTTTAGCTCAAACTCTATCTTCTTAGTTTCATTTGGTAGGAATTCATGTTTAATAACATATTTCACCTCTCTAAACAAAACATATCGGTTGTACACAACCTTCCTCTTTTTGTGTTCCAAATATTATAACCTTTTAAACCATTCTTATGCCCAATAAAGATGAACCATTCAGATTTACTATCAAAATTGGATATTTTCTCCTTTGTAACATGTACATATGCATCACAGTCAAATACATTGAGATGTGAAAGAGACGGTTTCTTACAAGTCCATACCTCATGTGGAGTCTTATCGTCCAACACCGATGAAGGTGATTTTTTAACCAGGTAACGTGGAGTCTCCACTTCCTTTTCCTAGAATTTTCATTCTAACCCAACACAACTGAGCATGCTTATTTCCTTTTCCATCAAAGTTTCTTTCATTATTTCTAAAACTATATTTTTTTGAGGTTTGTATGGAGTATTCTTGTGACATGCTATAACACACTTCTTACAAAACTCTTGAAATTCATCTTGAAGAACTCTTCACCATTATCTGTCCTTAACACCTTGATATTATTTTCGGTATGATTTTACACCAGAGAATTAAAGTCTTTAAACCTATCAAAAACTTCAGATTTACTCTTTAGGAAATATATCCATGTATTCCTCGAGAATTCATATATAAATGAAACATAATGCATAGACCTACCCAGTGATGGAACCAACATAGTCCCAAACACCTCATTGTGCAGAAGCTCTAATATCGCGTTCGCCCTCTTAGCACCAGAAGGGAAACTCACTTGATTATGCTTCCTAGATATATAATGTTCACAAAAATTGAAATCCAGAAAGAAATTAGACATATCTTCTAATATACCATTACCATATAGTATTTGAAGTCCCTTATCTCCAACATGTCCAAACCTTTGATTCCATAACATGGTATTTTATCCAGAGAACAGTTGTATTTCTGCTCCACTTTCAGGAACCACAAAAGTGATGCACCCATAAATAACATTGATACTTAGAAGCTTGTACAAGGTGCTAATCCGAAATCTCCACGTCAGTACTAGCTCTCCCCAAACCATATTGCAAGTATATTTCTTGAACATAATTTTTACATCTACATCATTCATGTTGCTTATAGAAATAATATTTTTGGCCAATACATGAATGTGCAGAACACCAAAATGTGTTCTAATCCTTCCACCTTGTAGCTTCAACTTTAATTTTTCATGTCTTATGATTTTGGCCTTCCTATCATCCACTAGGAAGACATCACCACCATCATCTTTCTCATACTCGCAGAACCAAACCTATGGGGAGTGAAGTGAAAGGATGCACTTGATTCAATGAACCATGCCTGATGATCTACATGTGTCCTTGAATAAGAAGCCAAGTAAACATCTCCACCTTCATCTAAGCTGGTTTTCACCTCTGCAGAAGGAGCATCATCAGATCCCTTTCCTTTCTCAGAATCTTTATGTCTATAATCCTTTTTGAAGTGCCCTTCATTTCTGAATTTCTAGCACGCCTTTACAATATTTCTTGGAGATTTATATCTCCCTCTAGATTTAGATCTTCCACAGGAGGAATTTTTTTTTTTATGTTCTAGGACCGTCCTCATAAATGTAAGGTATCTCCATTATGTCTCTCCATATTTTTCCATCTCATCTCCTCCGACAACAACGATGAGACTATTCCATAAAACTTCAAGGTAGTTATACTGCTACCTACTGCAACAACCAGATTATCCCATGAATCAGGTAGAGAACAAAAAAAACTAATGCACTTATATTCATCTGAGATTTTAATATAAAAAGATAAAAACTTACTTATCACAGTATTGAAGGCATTCAAATGCTCTATCACCAAGTCTCCATCCTTAATCCTTAGGTTATACAAATTTTTCTGTAGGAACAATTATTTCACCAGAGAATTAGATTGGTACAAAGTTATAGCTTATCCCAAAAAGACTTCATCGTAGCTTCCCTGGATACATTCAACAATACTGAATCTGAGATACATAATGATATTTTTATCTTTACTTTCTAATCCAACTTTGTGATCAATTGATATTTATACACTAGTAGATCCTCCATCTTGAGATTCCACAACTCAAAAATTTGACCATTAAATTTATAGATCTCTGTCTTTCCATTACTCGTCATCTACATTCACTTCAAGAATCGATTTCTCATATCTCCTAATGAACAGGGTCTACCATAGGCCCGAGAAAAACCCCTCGGCAGCAAAGGTGCACCTTGAAGCCGAAACATCTCTGATACCAAATGTAGGTTTTAACCCTATACTAAAATCATCTAAAAATGAATTCTTAAAACAAAAAATAAACAATGGAGAGAGAATAAAACATAAAACACATATACACATAGATTTTGCCTTAGATCCAAAAACCTAAGACTATCAGATTGATTTTTCATTATATTACTTTCAATGTTAAACCACATATATATACATGCTAAATATTTCCTAAACCCCAATACATTAACACTATATTATAACATAATCGTAGTTCCCTTGATCGGATCTACAAAAAACCATGGAAATAAAACCATCATGCCCAAAACCATGTGCAAAACCATGGAAAAAACTATAGGTAAGCCCACCCACCTAATATATGGTCTAAAAAATATTTCCGAGGGTGCTTCCCTGCACCTCATGTAGGGGAGCTTTGGTCCCCTTCCAAACCCCCCAACAGGCGAGGCTACGCCTCCCCTATAACCCCCTTGCTATGCCCAACACAACGAAGGGGGCTCAATTTCCCTCGCTTTGTGCATGGGGTTAGTCATGGAAATAATATAGCACACACCCAAAACATGTGTCTCATGAACAATGTGCTTCAACAATATTTAGATAATTTTTTGTTGGTTTTTATAGATAATATCCTTATTTATTAAAAAAACATGGTGGAACATAAATAACACCTCAGAATAGTATTGCAAACTTTGAGGGAGCACCAACTCTATCAGAAATTTAGAAAATGTGAATTATTTAAGGTGAAAATTTACTACATTGGGCATGTTATTACCAAGGATAGGATATTTGTAGACCCATAAAAGATAAGTACTATAATGGAATGGTCGGTACCTAAGAATGTAATGGACATCATATCCTTCATGGGACTCGCTAGATATTATAGGTGATTTATTGAAGGATTCTAGAAGGTGGCTTACCCTATTACTTCCTTGCAGAAAAAGGGAAAAAACTTCATTAGATAAAAGAATGTCAAAGAAGCTTTGATCAATTAAAAAAATTACTTAGCATTGCCCCTATTTTAATGTTTTTTTATCCAAATAAGTAATTTATTGTTTGCACAAGTTCCTATAAGGAAGGTGTTGGGGGGATTTTGAGGTAGGAGGGTTTAGGTTGTGGCTTATGAATATCGGAAGCTTTTAGAGCATGAGTATATATATTCATATCATGATCTGGAATTTGTAGTCGTAGTTCACGCCTTAAAAATGTGGCGGAATTACTTTCTCAGAAAGGGATTTTTACTGTTGACTGATAACAACAACTTACCAAATTACTTTAAGTAACCTACTTTGAATGCTCAAAACCATGTTGGGTTTATTTGTTGAGTGAATTTGAATTTGAAATCAAACATTAAAAGGGAAGGGAAAATCAGGTGGCATATGCCTTAAGCAGAAAAGCGTATTGCATGTATGAAATATTTTTCAAGGAAGTAGAAACAAGTTTCAAAGAATGAATTGAAGAATGTGCTAAGAAATACCTGAAATATCAATTCATATGGAATAAACCAAAGACCCAAAAAAAAAAACACCTTGGATATGTGGTAAATGAAGAAAATATGTTAATTTATTGGATCCAAATATATGTACCTATTCCAATCAACATTAAACAAAAAATTATGAATTAGTACCACCAAAGTCTGTATGCATCTCATGTGGGTTATCAAAAGATGGTCACTGCTTTAAGAAAATAGTATTTATGGATAGGTATGAAGAGGGAAGTATTTGAACATCTAGATAAGTGCCTAGAATACCAGTAAGTGAAGGAAGAACACTAGCACCCAACTGGATTACTTCACTCATTTCCCATTCCCAAATGGAAATGGGAAACCATCACAGTTTATTTCATCACGGGTTTACCCAAGACCAAGGACAAAACTGATTGAATAATGGTATTTGTAGATAAGTTGAGTAAGTCAAAAAAACATTATTTTGGTGCAATATACTTATAAATAAGAACAGATCACTAACATATTTATGAAAGAAATATTCATATTTCATGGATTACCCAAGGTAGTAATCTCTGATAGAGGTGTTATGCTTACATCAACCTTTTGGAAGGCTTTGTTAGAAGGATTAGGCACATGAAAGTTGTTTATCAATGCATATCACCCTCAAACCGATGACGAGATAGAACAAGTAAATGAAGTACTTGAAGATATGTTGAGGATGTATGTAATGCAAAAACCAACTAAGAGGGAAGATTACATCCACTTAGTGGAGTTTTCTTACAATAAAAATTACCATACTTCTTTGAAGATGAATCAATTGAAATTTTTGTATGGACGCAAATGTAAAACACTTATTAATTGGAATGGTCTTGAAGACAAATTGATGTTAGGGGCTGACATGCTACAATAGATTAAGGAAGTCATGATAAGTGTGTGAGCGAATTTGAAGGTTTCCCAAGATCGACAGAAAATGTATGTAAGTAAAAACATAAGCTATCAATAATTTCAGGTGGGACACCACATATACATAAGGGTGAAACCAATGAAAAATACTCTATTCTTGGGATGTTTTTCCAAGATAGCTCCTCAATTTTGTGGTCCCTTTCAGATTTTATCCTTAATTGGACCAGTGGAATATAAATTATTCTTGCCTAGTCACATGCACATTCATAAGGTTTTTCATGTTGTAACAACCCTGGTGAAAATTCCATGTAATAAAAGTTAAAATGATAACCAAGGTTGATGCGACACTTATTCCAAGTTGAGAGTTGGTAAAACATAATAGGGGGTGTTAATTGTGTTTATTATGGCTAATGAAATTGGTAAAGGAAAATTCAAAGTCTTTGGAAAGGAAAAATGGAAATTTTGGCACATTTATTTATGAAAATAATGAAAATTTGGAGAAAAGGGAGATTTTCGGTAATCGGTTGCATGTGAGCAGGAAAATGAAGGAAAATAATGGAAAATGAAGATAATGGGACCCTTATCTATAAAATTATTATGAGGATTAGTTGGAACCTTTTGTCAGTTCAATTTTAGAGCTCTCTCATTATTTTCTCTCACTCTCTCTTACTCTTGGACACTTGAATTTTTTGGAGAAATTTGGCATTTTGAGCAAGAAATGAAAGAAAGCATGAAAAAGGAGGACGAAAGTGAGGAGGAGTAGAAATCAAGCAGCTACAATAGGATTCTTTGCAGGTATTGATTTGCATGTATGATTTCCTTGCTAGATTGGACATGCATGGTATTGCATGTGGCCATTTGATGTCTTGACATGGGTTTTTCTAGGTGTGACAGTGTATCAACCTAGCCTGCCATTTCCGTATAGCCATGGTCTTGTTGTGTTCTCATGTTTTTGTTTATCTGGATTACCGGATGTAATTGAAGCTGAGTGCGGTGTGCCTCTAAATGACTATAGAACCGGTTCATTTGTTACCTCGGTTTAGGGTCTCGTGACCCATGATTCGTAATTTTGGTTGCAGTAAAGCCTAAGAGGTGGCAGATTACTCTCCATTTCATACCTAAGAATCCTATGTTTGGGATTGTGGTAAAGCCTATAGAGTATGTCTTAGTTTAGGGGATAGTGACCACTGAATGAAACTGTGTGCTACTGTAAAGACAGAGAGACTAGGAGATAGGAAATTTCCTCAAGATTTAGGCAGAGAGAATCTACTGATATCCATGCTTGTGTTGGCCTAGTGATCTGGGTTGGATCATAGTAAAGCCTAATTCCCATTTGATGAGTGTGAGGTGGTTTAGCCTCAGGATTACCTGGTTGGTTATTTTGGTTTGAGTCCCACATTCATGCTTCGAATATGGCATGGGGGTGATTGGCTGAATTAATATTTGGCTAAGCCAATTTATGGTCTTGTGTAACGTGAAAGTCCCATCTTCGGTTGGTTTTCACATTCAAAATTGAAGATCTCATTCCTTTGGTATTTGTTATGGGAAATGTTAACCTAAGGTCCTGGGTTGATAAAAATAACATATCGGGGGCATTTCATCACAAGAAGGACTCAAATTACCAATTTCTAAGCTTTAAAATAGTTCACATGTCTCAGGTGTCGTAATGAAAGTTGGCGTCAAACACAAGGGAAGCCACTCAGTCAAAGACCCATGGTGTTGGTCAAATTATGAGCACAAGGTCACTTACCAATGATGTAAATAGGTTCAAGGTACAACTCTAGGTTTACTCTCAGAGAAATTGGTTGAAGTTGATAAGAGAAAACCTACTATCAAGAAGTGAATGGAGACCTTCTCAAACCAGCACGAGCAAATGACCAAATATTTGATGTGATAGAACAAGAATTTAATAGACTAGGGATGGCTGACTGAAAAATGAGTCAAGAGACACCCCAAAAGGAAGAATCATGTTTACTTCCCTTGAAAAAAAGAACAACTCAAATGTGACTATGGAAACATATGATAAATTTGTATAAGCTTGTCATGTAGGAGGCATGAAAAAACCCTTCATATGATTGGAAGACATAATCAAATGGGGGAGTACTAACTCAATAACAAGGTTATACCTCTCCTAAGTCAAACTAAAGCCCATCCTTCTGGAGAAAAACCTTTTCTTTTTACTTCTATTTTCAAGGGAGACACAACTGACGCTTAGCTATGATCAAATATGGAAGTAATGTCCCATTCCCGATATTTTTGGGATATTTGATTTTTTTGTCTTTTTCATATTGAAAGCCTGAAAAGGAATAAAAGAATTCCTATAGTAGAATGGATAGAACAAGTGTCGAGAAACATATACACTATTTCTAAGGACATGAACAATCCTATGCTCAATGAAAGGTGGTGAACTGGTAGATGACACATAGAGAAATTTTCTTTCCATGGGCAAAGGTTGTTAAGTTGCAGATGCTAAGTGATTGCAAGGTTGATTTTGTAGAAAGACATGGTAAAAAAATTGGCTTATATATGAGTCCAAGTGAAGCTGGCTTCAGGCCAAGATATACAAATGGTCAACATACAATGAAACATAAAAACTCAACAATAAGGAGCATGTAGTATATAAAACCCAGAACAATAGCGAATAATAAAAATGAAGTTTCATCGCAGAAGTCATGGTAGGACTAAAGAGGACTCCCAAGCCTACTCAATTTTGCAGCATGGGAAACATATGCGAATGAGGATCTAACTAGGAAGCCCATGTAAATGATGGCTATTCTACCATCATATCATGATTTTCTAAATTGGTGAGTGAAAATGGCTTAATAATCATAACATGATGGAGTCGACCCTACGGAAAGATTTCAGTATGGAGGCTAGTATCCAGAATATAACGGAAAGTGAATTTCCCTAACCTATATGCAAGTTTTGAACAAAATCCCTACCATGACGGGTCAACTCTCATGGAATTAAATCGGTAAAAATCATCTTGAAATCATCAAATTGTCCCGAAAACAACATATCCCAGCACTTGAAAGCCAAGAGGTCATAAAATCTTGGAAAATTTCAAAAATTAAAAACAAAATTTATATAATTGGGTTTAAAAAAAATTTCAAATTTAGGCATAAATATACCTTTTGAACTTGCATTTGTCATTTGTGCATTGGAAAATTTTAGAAAAAGGCTCTAGAGAAAAAAACCCCCAAGTTGAATCTCGACAAATTTTCAAGCAAATCAGCTCAAATCTTATAGGTTGCCTTCTCAAATCTCTTTGTAATGATATTATTTATCAATTCAAGTATTTTTAAGTTATTTCACCATAGGAATTATATTTATAAATTAACCCTCTACGTATACATGGGCTGAAAATGCTCAAGCTGCATATGTACGCGACTGTGTGAAAATGAAACCCGTGTATGTGAAAAGTAATTTCTCAAATTAGAAATATAATGAAAAAAAAATGAATTGAGGTAGGATGAAAATAAGTTGGAGAGATACAGAGAATTGTGAAATTGATAATGAGGTAATGGAATATTCTGTGTCCTTGGAAGTGCTCCAAGGATGTGGATTGTTCAAGTTTATCAAAATTCCCAATATGAGAACGAACACCAAATAGCTTGAGATGATTGTAGATTACTAGAAGCTAGAAGAATATGCATTCATGATTTATCAAATGCATTTGAGAATTGAGATCAAAGACATATACCTCATCAATAGGATTTCTCGAGGAGGAGATTCAGTGAATTTGCAGGGAAATGCCTCGGGAGGGTTGAATAAAGATGACTACATCTGGCTATATTGCTCAGAAGATACTCAGAAGGTTGGGACCTAGATCCCTATGAGAGAATTACAAGGATTACATATGAAAATCCTTCTTTTCACTATTTTTCGAGTACCCGGATCAAATTCACTACATTAGGCCTCTCATGCTGCCATGAGTTTGACAACTGATTGCCTAACTACACTGTATGATTGGTGCATTGCATTTTTTATCAATTTGAAAAAAAAATGACTTCAATATAGATGAATAAGACCAAGCATTTTGGATATGGGACTATCTTGTGTATTTTCTTCTTCGATATACTACTTGGGATTTGACCTAAAGTGATATCAACCATCAGCAGCCCATGAGATCCACGTATAGCATGATGGGTTGATCTGATGAAGAGACTAGGGGGCAGCGAGGTCCCTAGGACTACCTATGATGATGAGTTCTTCGTGTGGTGTGGAGAACAAGTGATTGCCATAGAGGATTACCCTTATGCATATATGGACTTCAAAGGAGACCCATATATTCCCTTACCACCCGGAGCTGCATGGGGAGCGATACATAAGATCACATTTAAATGATTTTTTATTATTGATATTTTGGATTTTCAATAAAAATATGAAATGAAAAAATATTTTTGATAGGACAAAGTAGTTAAAAAATTATTGATCATGAGACAAATGTTGGTAAAGTTAGACCTGAGTGTCTACAGAGGCATAAGCATCGCAGAACAGAGGTGGATAATGTCACAGGAGATCCTGAGAGAGTCTTCCATGCCATGCAAAGGAACTTGAAAGGTCTGACCTGCTAGGTTCCTATGGCTACAGTGGAATACCTCCCACAATCCATTCAGAGATGTGTGATTGGTGTATCATGGGATTGGGTGTGACTATTCTTCCGAGTGGCAACTGCCATACTATTATTTTGAGATGCTCATCTAGGGTAGGGCCCTCAGACATAGAATTTAGGATGACTTGATGACTTGATATTTTATGATGGACATGATGGGCCATAAGAACTAATTTTGTAGGACATTATTGCCTAATTTTTTATATTTTGAACATATAACTCTAATCTATATACAACAATTTCGTGATGTGACTATCTCATATATACAATGATTATTGATTATTTTTTATATTTAATGTGATGAATGAATTATATGCCAATCGATTTCTTGATTAGCTAATGAATCAACAAATTCATTTTATGATCGTAGAATATGGATATATGTAATATAATTAAATGATATTTGCAATAAACACACTCTCAGAAATAGGCAATATAAAAATGGATCTCTGACACGATAGATGTTATTTAGTTGAGACACCACCAGTTGTGAGTCTAAGTACACTACTAATGGACCAATACCAAGAGAAATTGTTGTAAACAATAGATTGACCACAACGGTATATTCTACAACATTGTTCAAAGTAGGACCACTATGTATGCCCCTTGAGACTAACAACTGATCGGATGGATAATAAATTACGCAAGCCACGGAAGAAAGATTCTGAGTGTGTCAAGTAGCACCATTGGTAAAGAGAAAATGAATCATATCATCCAAAGATATTTTCCAAGGTAGATAAAAAATATCAATGGCACAATGAAACCGATAGACAGATATGCGCAAAATATACAATATATACAACCAAAGAAAATGCTAGGTACAAGCCTAAGAATTATAATTCTTAAGATAGAGCCCATTTTTGGGCTCCGCCAGCTCATTTTCATCAAAGTCAACAAAATCCTATGATCCTTCTTTAAGGACTCTTTTAAAAATTAAACAACCGTACCACATGGATTTAAACTTCCCTACCCCCAAGGCATCTTTGTATTTATCATAGACCAGGACAATGTCACCTTCAGAGAAAACCCTAGGTCACACAGTCTTATCATATTGCACCTTGACTCATTTCTTATGAGCCTCATTAACTATGGTTGCACCTTGACGCTACTCATCGAGACATTCCAGATAAACAAGGAATTCTTCGAGACTTGAAGTGTCAGGAAGAAGCTCAACAATTAGCTTAAGGGATGGAATCTCACATTCCACAAGGAATATTGATTCCAATCTGTAAATCGGTTGGAAAGGAGTGAACCCAGTTGCAGTCTTAACTAATATCCGGTATGCCAAAATTGTAGGATACAACATGACATTCCAATTAGATTGAGCATTATTGATCGTCCTCGATAGCATCACCTTCAAGGATTTATTCACGGCTTCCACTTGCCCATTGGCCCGAGGATAATAAGGATATGAATGCTCATGCCGGAAACCCAACTTCAGAGCCAATTCAGCCATCATGGAGTTCTGAAAAATAATTACATGGTTAGTGACAATCACTTTGGGAATACCAAAGAGAGAAATGAATTGGTTGAATAGAAACATGATTGTTGTTTCAACATCATTTGAAAAAGTAGGCATAGCCTCGGCCCACTTTGTGAAGCAGTCCACTGCTACAATAATGTACTTATGAAACTTTTCCAAATGTGGTTTATAAGTATTAAAATCAATTCCCCACTTTGTGAACAGAAAAAAATGATAGCAGGAAAGAGCGGAGCTGGGCGAGTGCACATATTTCATGTATAAAATTGACAAGGATGACATTTTTTTTACCGCCTCAACACAATCTTTGAAAATTGAGGGCCAAAAATATCTTACACCCAAAATATTCTTGGTTGTAGCAAGACCAGATAAATGAACACCACAAGCTCCACCGTGGCAATCATTTAGCACAACCTCAGCTTCTTCTAGGGTTAAGCAAAGGATAAGGATGGAATCAACCCCGTGACGATATAAAGTGTCACTGATGATAAGATAAATTTTTTCCAAGTGATGAAATTTTCTACACTCATCGTTCGAAAAATCGAGGGGAAACTTTGAAGTCTGGAGATATAAAATAATATCTCCATACCAAGGATCTTGTGAAGAAATGAGGAAAATATGTCCATTAGGGAATGATTCCTCATAAATAATCTCTTCTCCACAAGGAAACTCAGAGATTAACTCTACAAATACCAATGATTTCTTAGATTTGGCAGACGAGAACTCGAGATCGAATTATTGTAAAATGAAAATACATTTATTGTATTTTCCCCCAACCAGTTGCCTATTGAGAATGATTCAAAATGGATTGACAGCTACCAAAACATAAGTTTTGTTAAGAATAATATAATGCCTAAGTCATTGGAAAACATGGATCGTTGCCAAAGCTAACTTCTCAATGGGATGATATTGCAACTGAGGACCTACCAAGCCTTGACTTAGATAATATATAACATTCTTACAAAGATCATCATCCTCCTGAACCAGAACCATACCTATAGTGTATTTTTTCGTGACAAGATAGAAAAGGAAATCTATGCTATAATCAGGTGGACTCAACAAAGGAGTAGAGGTCAATTCCTTTTTCAAAGCATCAAACGAGCGTTTAGCGAAGTCATCCCATAGGAATGGAATTCATTTCTTCAACAATCTTATAAAATCTTTATTAATATTGGCATAGTTAACGATTAATCTCCTTAAAAAATTGGCTTTTCCTTGAATACTTTGAAGTTGATGAATAGAATATGGGGGAGGCAACCGAAGTATTGCCTCAACCTTGAAAGGATCTACATGAATCCCTTCAGTAGACACAATGAATCCCAACAATTGACTGGATATGACAGCGAAAATGCACTTATTCAGATTCAAACAGATTTTATAATGACGATATCCCTCTAAAATGTGTTGAAGATGAGAATGATGATCAATTCTATTTCGAGAATGAGCAGCTAAATCGTCCAAATAATATTTGATGATATGATTGATATCATGGAAAGAATAAGACATGGCCTGCTAGAAAGTAGCCCCAACATTTTTAAGACCAAAATGCATCTTCTTGTATGAAAAACTACCCCAGGGGAAAATAAAAGCAGTCTCATGTTGATATTCATGAAGGATGGTAATATGATTATATCCCTAGAAACCATCCTTCAAGGAAAAAATCTCATTTCCCAAACACTCATCAATAATATGATCAATAAAGGGTATGGGGTAATTATCTTTCGGACATGCCTTATTCAAATCTCTGAAGTCAATGCAGACATACATTGATCCTTGTTTATTTTCCATAGTAACTAGATTTGAAACCCATTCAGTCAAAGGAATAGGGTATATTACACCCACCTTAAGTAGTCTCTCAACCTCAAACTTGATAGTTGTAGATTTCCTAGGATTGACCAGTCAAAGATTTTTCTGTATAGGCTTATCATTCTCATAATTCCTAATATCATACTGACCAATAGATGGATCAATTCCAGACATTTCCTCATAAAACCAAGAGAATATATCATGAAACTCTTTAAAGATATCAATATAGATTTGAATCTCTTCAGGGAAACAATTGTCTCCAATGAAAACATTCTCTATAACATTGAGATCCCTAGAAATGTTCACTGGAATCATCTTCAAAATGAAATCCACATTCCCCTCAGAAAAAACCTATGCTGGAGCGAAAGGGTTTAGGATCGGGTGAACATGACTAGTTGAAACAAAGCTAGACAACCTTGACTCGACTTCATGCAAATCATGTAGGAAATATGATCGATGATGAAAATCATCCCACTTCATTTCCACACATATAATTTCATATAGAAGAGCCTCCTTAGATTGTAGAAAAATATCAAGGTAGTACAGATTAGAAGATGAGTTAAGAGTCCAAGCCAGAGCCACATTTCCATCCAAATCCTCCACTGAAAGAGGAACCAAATAGGAATATGCAAAAGCAACAATAGCTTGACAAAAAATTTATGTTGCAGATATAGGGTATGTCATTCCACCCACTTTCCCTTCTTCTAATGTGGTCGTAGAAGAGGGTGAGGTCCAAGGATCTGAAAAATAATGAGTTTGAAATAAATCTCTTTGAGTAGGAGCCCGAGAGGATGAAATAACATTGATGTCAAAAGAAGGAGGTAGAAGATCAAAAATACCCATCAATAAGGCATACATACCAACTCCTAAATTCTCCATAGGTTGCTTGACATTCTCCACCAAGGGAACAGTAGAGTAGGAGGATGCATTGGGATCTATTAGAGAATAGTCCCTCTGATCAACAACAACAATTCTCCCTTCATGGGGAAAACATAGGATGTGAAATAATGATGAAGTGATGGCATACATCTCATAAATCCAATTTCATCCCAATAAAATTTTGTAGTCCAAATTGGCATCAATTATTTCTACTTCGATATTGACAACCTTTCACCCAACACAGATGGGCAAGGTATGGACAATTACGTACAACCTGAGAAAATGACCATCAAATGAAGTCAAGAGAGTACTAAAGGAACAACTTGAGGAGATCCAAACTATTTCCAACATGAGATAGACATGAGACATGTGGAATCTCCTTCATCGACTACCATTCGAAAAATATTTATTTTCTGATATGTAGATTTGATCTGAAAATCCATATGAAAATCCATAAGAGAGTTCTTTGGATCAAATTTCCTAGTCGCGGTGAGAAATGCACTCCTTTGTCCTGGGCACAACTAGAGTACTTTCAAAAAAGAAATAACACAAGTAACTTGAGTGAAATCTTCTAAAATGGAGTATTTTTGAGCTGCCTTGGCATTAGGGTTGAATGTTGAACATTTAGAAGAACCTTTCGGCATGCGAGGTTTAAGCTTAACTGTGGGCTTCTTAGTATGGAGTGTCTTGGAAGTGTCAGGAGAAAACTTAGCATTCGAAGACCCAGATTCACCATAATCACGTGATATAGTAGTGACAACGACGTGAGAACTCATCATGTATACATTTGAATAATTTTCCCCCTCCTGGTTGCCCCTTGTGGGAGCTCCAATATTTTCCTTCGTGCCAACAATCATTTGCTGCCCTTAGGGAAAATGATTAGTTAGAACATCCTGGGAACTAGAGGAACCATCCTGAGCTAACAAGCGCTAAGCATCCTAAATCTTAGGGAAAATATCAGTAATATGGTCTCCAGTGCATAATTTGCAAGGAAACTTGAGTTTATTTTTCAGCTCTCTATTACCCTCTCCAACATTATCATTGGATTTGCTCACATTACCCTTCCCATCCTTATCCTTCTTGTTATTATTCTGTCCCTTCTTCTTCCCATCGGATTTCTAATTTCCTTTGGGGTTAGAATATTGGACAAAATTAATAATCAAAGGCTAGGAAGGGATAGACACTTAGGATGTAGCCTAAATAGAAGTAGTATATTGTAAAGACAACCACTGAAACTGATTCAAAATGTTAGCCTTGCTACTATCGATCATGCGAACAAGACCATCATCATGGGGACCTAGCTTTGGCTTCGCTAAATCTATCTTGGAATAAGAAGCATCAGGCAATATCTTATTAATAATCCCAGATTGAGAATATATCAGTTCCAATTTATGGGCTCTAAAGATAGTGTGCTCCTCAGTGAATAACTTAGAAATAGATGCATCCTTTGATATATATGGTTGTAAAATTTGAGGAACCATTCGAGAAGAAATTCATTGGTAATATAGGCTTTAATTAGCCTCTTCCTTCTCCCCCATTTCTGAATATGGTTGGAAATGTATGTTGGCTTATCTTGCTAGAAACTGGCCAAATTCTCAGTTCCATCATCATAACGAACAAGAAACTGAAAATGGTTAAAAAACATGGTAGGCAACTCACCAAATGAAGAAATGGTGCCCCCAGTTAACTTGATGTACCATTTACGAGTATTTATAGTTAAGGTGCACTGAAATAATCTCAACCTAAATGAAACATCCATGAGGGAGTTCGATGAGCACCATAAGTGGAAAGTGGTAACATGTTCGACTAGATCCTCTCTAATCTTCTCTTAAAATTTCCAAATATCTAATGGAATCTTAGTAGGATCTGGAGGCCAAGCCAAGCTATATTAGCTAGGATCATTATTCAACTTTGATAGAACTAGAAAATTTAGGTTTGCTAGGAACGGTAAGCGCAAAGGACCTTGATAATTCCATTTACCCGAGGTAGGATTCCAAACATTCTGAAAAGAATAAATTGGATTTGTTAAGGCTCCAAGATGCCATGGTTTGTTCGTAGAATAATTTGGACCATAAGGAAAACCTTGTGGCCCAAATATGTTTAGATTAGGACCTCCTCCCACCTAAGGGTTACCATAAATAGGAATTCCCCCCCCCAATAGAAGTATTAAGAGAAGATGAAACCCCCTGGTAAGGGTTCCATGCATTAGTGAAAGGAGAAAAGGCCTGAGAGGCACCTACAGAGGAGAAAGGAACATTCCTCTATTGACCATACATAAATTGATTCCCAGTTCCTAGCCCACTAAAAGCAAGGTTCCAACCTTGAAAAGGATTAGAACTTTGACCCCCTAAAAAAGGAATAAAATTGTAGTATTCCAAAATTTGCAAGCAGCAAATTGGAATATTAATTTTTGCTTATTTCATCTAGGAGGTGAATAAAATGGGTAAAAGGCCCATTATTAGGAATAAGATCCTTAAAAGTGTGAAAATGATCAATGGAGCAGCTTAATTTTGCACCTTCCAGTGTGAAAAGGGGCAATTGCATGAGGACAAGGTCAAGTTTGACCAAGTCAACAGTGTTGCCTAAGAGGTGTAGCTTGCATGAGAAAACAACACCGTTTGAGAGGGAGGAATATTCCTTGTGGAAGAAACCCCAATGTGTGGGGTCCAGGGCAAAGATGCTTTCACTTGTATAAAAGGGGGAAGAGGCATCTGTAGAGCGACATCTTGGAGTATATTTATATTTGTTTGTTCAAACTATTTACAGTCTCTGATTGTTTAGTTGAGTTGCAGTGCTGCCTAGCACGAGGGATTCCTGTTTAGGATTTCCTCTCCTTCTTGAGAGGCCTCTTGAAGGATTGCACTTCATTTTCTCCACGTCTTAGCTCAAAGCCAAAGCCATTCCATCAGTCATTGTGTTATTTCTGCTGAAGTATAATGTAGTGTTGCTGGGTGTTGCAGTGGAGGGGTTCCACAACACCATTCCTTGTCTCATATTTCATAGGAGGGAGTTTCTATTCCTCGGGCAGGTTAGTAAAGAAGGTTTCTTGAGATTTATTTCATATCTTGGCATCAGGCCAACCTTGTCCTATCATCAACAGTGCAATCCCTTCTCTAGACTATGTTATTTCAGTGCATACTTGCAATGAGGGTTTGCACGAGCTTCTTGGAGAGCAAGATCTTTAGTGTTAGGATAAGCCTTGCACTTGAGAGATCCATTGGAGGAGGTTTATTTCATAGTGAGCATCATCTTCAGCCATCTCCATGTATTTCCAGTATTGATTTGCAGCTACCCCCCAGCAACTCCGGCATGTCTGCAGAATTTCCATTTGTACATGTATTGTAGCCAATCCTTCTGTTGTCTAATCTTTAACATTAGTCATTGGTTTATTAAAATGTTGACAAGGCATGCATTGAATTTTGTATCAAAGGGTGAAATACTTCAAAAATGGGTCGAAAGGAGACATAGCAACGTAAGTCACGTGCATTAAAGCCAAAGGCAAAATTAAAGTGAAAAGGCTAACAGAAATACCAAAAGCGCAATAGAACAGTGCAAAGAGCGTAAAACCTAAGTACTAAAAGAATTACCGCCGCATGAATATGCACACGAAAGAAATTTCGAGGGGCTCGAGCAGCGAGGAAGGGAAGAGATCCATACCCCCGCGGAATTGTGATAGCGTGGCATGGTGGGGACCCAAGGTCAGAAGGAGGTGGCAGGAGTATGTCGCGTGATAGGGTGACGTGGCGGAACGAAGGGTGGACCCTTACAGCTAATAGGTTATGTATTTAATTCGCATAAGGGTTAATATGTTTCAGTAGTTATACAGCGCATGCGGCCAAAGAGGTAAGGTAAGTCCTAGATGAGCTGGTACTAAGACCCGTACCAGCAGTAAAACTGGCATGCGGTGTTCACCTGTCCCCAAATAGCACCCAATCCCTACACGTCGCGTGCCCCATTGTTAGTGTCCTTACGACACTTGCCCTGCCTATTTCAGTTCTACCCTTTTCCTGCCTCATAATTACCAGTTCTCACAACAGTTACCCATCATTTTCTGTGGTAAAAGCCTTAGGTCTTCTGGTCACAGTATATACCAAGCAGGGAAAAGTACCGAGTCTACCCAATCGTCACCAGACTACCCTCCGCGTCGCTTTCCCAAGAAAATCTACCTTTGTGCAAGTACTCTGTCCCTTTTTAAATTCCCTTTGTTTTCCCTTCGCTTTTCTTTTCTGTTTGCATATGTCAATCATGGGAAGGGGCACACCCAAGAAGAACGAACCAGAGACTCCCCAGGTCCAAGAAACCAGAAACCCTCCCGGTTTCGAGCCTTTCATCGACAAACAAGCTAGAGTCTGTGACCACCACTACCCTTTCCCCATTAGTAGTGTAAGGCCTGAGCTTTTTTCGCGTCATGTTCATAACAAGGATCGATACTGGGTGATTGTGTGAGGATTTTACCATCATATTGCCCCCCCCAGTCTTCCTAGTGGTCGAGTTCATCTACTGGCTCAGAGACGCCTACGATGAAGACCGAGGCACTTTTACCTCCACCCAAGGAAATCAGATTTTCTCCCTTTCGCCCAATATCATCAAACAAGCCCTCCGTTTTCCTACCAGCGCCACTTACATTGCTTTCAGCGACGAAGCCTTAACTTCCCAGTTTACCAAGTCTCCATGGGACCATCAAAAAAGCTTCATCACTTCCATGGGTTGAATCGTCGTAGATTGTGGCCTCCACTGATGAAGTATTGGAGGTCACCCTTGAAGTTGAAGAGGTTGTTTCCACACCAACCAAGGGGAAGAAAGTTGAGAAGAAGAAGGGTAAGGGAAAAGTCCAGGAGCAAGGGTAGGGGAGGGTTGTGAAATGGGCTGGAGGGAAGCCACACACCTCACCTCGAAATGTGAAGTCCCCCCGAGAAGTGCCCCAGGCACATTCACCTAACCTATCGAAGAAACCTCTCTCTGCTGAGGAGGAAGCTTGTATTTCTAAACCAATAAACTGGCTACCACCCTATGTTTGACCTCATAGGCCCTTCGTGCACACACCTAAGAATATTAATGGTATGTGTACCTATCTGCAAATGCCGCTGATTTTGGGTGAGGTTCCCATAATATGAGAATCCTTTGGCAAGCTCCACTCGATAAAATTCGACGATCACGACTTGGCCAATCTATAAACCCTCCCAGAATTGGCACCTAAACTATATCTCAAAAGGGTGTTGTAGGATGATGTGATTAGGGTAGTCGCCATGCAGTGGGCAAGAGGGTTGGCTAGTTCTGGGTTCTTAAAGTTGTAGCAGATGCCTCACTTTGGCCACTACAATTTCACCAACTGAGTTGTGCGATAGCTACTGGCTCTAGCCCATGACGATAGCTTATGGATCCAGGAATACATTCTCATTGATGCTACACTCATTCACCATATTATTTATCTCCCCATGAAGGGGCCGAATCCCATGGATCACGTCGGCAAGAAGTGTGCACAACAGATCGCCGATAAGGTTCGCGGCGACTACCATGTTGAGCGGAATACTAGGGGGTTCATGATCAGCACCATTAGCGACCCCAATGTGCACATGGGTACCTTGTTTTTTGCATGTAAAATGATGTGCAAATTCCAGGTTTCCACTGTCCCTGCTTATGTAATTCAGCTGGCTAGCTGCTGCGAAAAAGGGGTCTATTTCAATTATTCCTAGTTCTCGTGTAACGAACTTTTTGAGAACATGTGTGAGGCCCAGGATCATGAAAGGGCATTCTGCTACTCCTGACTGCTGCTCCTCATCACGTTGGTCGCATGGGAGGCCCCTAAAGACTCAGTCCTCCCTGATCTTGAGCCAAACATGTGCGAGGGGGCATGATAGGAAAATTTGTGGGATTCAAAGGATGAAGAGCACATTGAGGATAATAAAGTCTTTTGGGTCGTATTTCAGAGCGGGCTCACAGCAGAAATCCACTCTTGGCCACGATTGTCACCAGTAATCTATGACAAGTATAAGAGCATTGTAGTGTTCCAAGTCACGATGCAAAATGTGCAGATCCGGGGTCATAAGGATCTGGTGTGGGTATCACTACCATACATGGTTGTTGACGAGGAAATTGACCGAATCATTTCCACTTGGCCACCACACTAGAGATTGGACTTCAAATCAGGTACAACGGACACTACAGGTACAAGAACCGCCCCGAAAAACACCCTACTTGATACCACGAAAAAGGTAGAAGGTCATGGAAAGGACGATGAGAAGGGTGTGGAGCCAAAATTGCAGTAGGATCTGGACACAAAGGGTATGGATGCGCAGGGTGCTGACTCCCTGTGTGGTACGAAACGAACTGTCGACCCTCTCAAAGGCCAAAGAAAGAAATGATGGGCTACAATGCCTAGTAAAGAAACTGAAGTTACCTTGATGGAGGAAGACCTGGAGTAGATCGTAGATGAAGTGACCCTAGCCTCAGAAGATAAATGGCTAGCATTGGAATAGAAGTAGAAGGCCACAATCGCTATAGTCGAGTTTGAGCTCCGAGCTCTGCAGCTCAAAATAGATACCCTGCAGACAAGCATGATTTTGACAAGGCTTCCCACAGCAACCAGTAGTGAACTGATCGTCACAACTAAAAGATGCCTCTACCCCATGCCAGGAAAAACATTTTCCTTGAGCCCACCTACCTTATGTGCACAAGTCCAAGCCTGCGCGGAGGTGCAATTGGATGTGGCCTAGCTTCCACATGAACCATTGAAATTCCTCCACACATCCCTCTTCGAGGAGCTCCAGCATAGAGACTACCGGGTACATCAACAACTTAGTACAGCTAAGCAAACGATCATGGAAAAAACCACCAAGGTGTCCCAGGCACAAGCCACATGCACCCTTGTTTCCACACATCAAACCGAGTTGGAACGCCTAATCAGTAGGCAATGCATAGATGTCAATGAGGATATCCAAGCTTCTTCTATCCCCCAAGCCAATATTGAGGGAAATTTTGTAGCCCTAAAGGCTTCTAGCAACGAGAGCCAGACTGTCAAGACAGAGATGGAGTAGTAGATTGCTACCTTGTAGGCCAAATTGGAGCCGGAAACTCCACCTAAGGTAAGAGCCAAGCGAGCCGCGCTGGTCACAAAGACCACCAATGTCAATACAACTTAGATCGCTCAGGGCATAGAATTTTTGGAAATAGTTATGCAGTTGTGGGCTAAGGTGTAGTGCGATACTCTCCTGTGAAAAGTTACTCAAGAATTGTACCAAAATGAGGAAGAGTTTGAGTAGCTAGAAGTTACTATTTCAACTTTGATCACAACTCAATTCCTAGCGCGGTTGCGTACCAACCACACACTTAGAGATGACATCAAAGAGCTTCGCCACAAAAAGAAGGTTCTCAGCAACCACCTCAAGCCATGGGTCGATGAAGCCCTCAAGCTATCTCAAGAAGTGGATGTCGCAGTTAAAAAACTGAACCAGACCCTGGAAAGTGTCAGTGTTGATACTGAAGGCCCAACTTCGCAAAATTTGGTGGATATTTCACAAAATATTGCTGCATAGAGCGAATGAGTGCTCCCTCCTCTGGTCAATGCAATCAAGTAGCTTCAGGCGAATATGTAAACCCCACGGCTGTTGTGACTCAGGACGAGTCATAAGATTGTGTTGGGGGCCTGTTGGAACGAGGTCCCCTAAGCTGCATTTTTTATATTATTTGTAATAGTTGGTCTTGCGTAGGGGTTCTCGGGTAGCTCAAAGCCCCCAATGTTTTGTAATGGCTTAAACGGTAAACCTAGGGTCTGCAAACCATAGTTTGTGGACCATCAGATAACAAAGGCTATGATGATATAAATAGATAGATAGTTGGGTCTAGTAAGTAAGAAGAAGTAATATTGATGCTATGTGAAAAAAATTTCCATCTGTTTTTGGTTTTTTTGGGTAAGGACTCCTGTTGGCTATGTGTGTGGAGTTCCTCAGTCCTGTTGTGTGCGGACCCCCCTGTCTGTGTGCACAGGCTGTGTTTTGGGTTGTAATTGGGTTTTTGGATACTAATGAACGTGGAATATATTTGAAGTGTCTTTAAGATATTTGGATTGATCGTGTTTATTACTGAAGTGCATCTATGTTATTTATTTAAGCTGCAAATGTATCTATGATCTAAGAATTAACTATGATTATAATGTTATGCGATGGTAATTGTTGATGTGCACGTGGATGCGAATGTACTAATCAGATCTATTACTGATGGTAGCTTTGTTATGGTTACATGCTAATTATACTATTAAGATCTTGCTAATACACTTAGTCTGTGTGAACCTCATAGTTGCAATGACGATCTGCCTTAATTACCTACTCTCTTCTAGGGTGCGGAAACTTGGTTCCAACACCCTTCCATACTACTTCAGGTGAGACCTTGGCCTATGAAAGTAGTTCATTGCCGAAAGGGACATTGGTATAAGGATTTGTTGGCAAACCTTAACCTCCAAACCTGGGTTAAGACCCCTCAAGCCAACAGTCGTCATAGGTATGTTGGAAATTTTTCCATTATGTTCTAAATCACTAAAAACATGGATGTTTATGTTCTATATTTTCTATTGTCTACCAAGAGTGACTTCAGTTGTTTAATTATTAGGCATAGGGAAGTTTATTATTATTATTTTATGTGGTGAAATCTAGGTACACCTCATTCCTTCTCAAAATTTTCTGTTGATGGTGGGGTTTCAATTAGAATCATCTTTAATGCTACTATCTAAGGTTACCCCGTCCTGCATCTTCTTTGTCTCTTCAAGTGTAGATTTTATGTGCTCATTTTTCAATTAACCGTCACCTATGATAATTATAGGGCTTAAGATAGGACATCATATTGCAACAAATTCAACACCTCTAGGTAACTTTCGGTTTTTGTATTTTGTATTTTTCCTTCTTCTTTTTTTCATATTTCCACGAGTGGAAGTGTGGTGGATATCTTCATTATCTCGTTATTAATGTGCCACTCACATTCATAGGTTTTTGCGATGTATTCATCCATTTGTCACCCAAGTTTGTCCAGTTGGCCCTCTTAGATGTCACTATGTTCATTTTAGTTTATGATGTTTTAAGCACTGAATGTGGATCATGGTTCCCAAACAGTCAAACCCTTTTGTAATCAGGGGAAAGTTGATGGTTTGGTCTCTTGATCGATATTTAAGTGTATTTCAATTTTGTAAGGTGAAATTTATTATTTTTGTAATTGTTGTCATGGAATTTTCTTCTCCATCGGTATATTAGTATCCTTGAGATTTTAGTCTCTCCTCTGAGAGTTTTTGAAGTCATATTTCTTAAGTGTTTTTTATTTATGGTTCTTTTTTTTCTATCTGTAAGTCTGAGTCTATTATACACTTCCTCCATACTTACAGTTTGAGGCCATGGTCCTATGGTTTTTTTAAGAAAACATTTAATGTGTTAAGCAGAATTTGGGATTTTATTACCCATACTAAAGTTTAATTTCATTCATTTGCAGGATTTATGAGGAGGATTCCACTTGTAGTCCCTTTATAGTTATTTTAGTCATTAATTTAATTTATTATATATTATGTATAATGCTTGTTATTCTTCATGAATTTGACTCCTTTTAATTTATAATTCACTCTAATTTTATTTCAACTTAGTACTGTGCTCATGACTTATGATCTTTGACTATTTCAGGTACGATACCTGAGCACTAGTCATATCTAGTTGTATGCGTATTGAGTCATGATATTTTTACAAGGCACAATACTCATTAGTTTTGTTGCAATTTCTCTAGGTCAGAACCCTGAACACTTTTATTACCATGATGTCCCCTTTCTATTTAATGGTGTAGATGCGCTCACTATAAAAGCCCTCTTATTTATGAGACCTAATTGTTTCACCTTGAAACCCAATTAGAATTAAATTTTGAAGTTGTATTTTAATTTTTTAACTACCAAATTATTATCTCTAGCTAACCGAGTGACATTTGTAAACATTTTTTTTTGGATGAAAGAGATACAATATAAAATTTGGGTTCACTCCTTATGTATATGATCTTACCGATCTATAATTTTCACCATTCGTTACATATACATACCATATAGATATTTTGTGTTGAAGTTCAATAATAAATTGCAACAAATACACTAATGTGGGACCAATGGGTCCAGGGAGAACCTATACTAGTACGGAACCATAGGTATTAGCATCAACTACACTAGTGTGGGCTAAATTTGGCGCATGTATATTTTAATTATCCCTCAATTAAAATGGATCATAAAATGGAATATTATCTCAAAATCACTTGTAATAGTTAACTGAGTGTGATAAACTCAATTAGCTCATGAATTTTGAGTTTAGGGTAGTTGGTGAGGCATGTACAGTAATTATAGTTATAACCGAGTTCAAATTGTAGTTGGTGCATTAGTTAATGCATGAGAAATCAATTAACTCATTCTAGGTGAGTTAAACTCAGTTGTGCTAGTTGTAGTTGTTTTTTGCACTAGTGAGAGATCAAGTGAATTGAGTATTATTTAATTCACAATTAGTGATCTAACATGCAACAGATGATTTAATATTAGTAGCTTCATGCATGTCAGTTCCAGTGGAGACCCTTTTGAGACTAAGGTGAAAGGGATGTTAACTATTAGTTGTAGGATTATTGTGTTTCACCCATACAACCAAACATCCATTAGATTTCCTATGACCCTTGTGCAATTTAGGAAGTCCAAAATTCATATTCTTTATGGATTGCATTCATCACGAATTGCACGAGAAAGGAAGGTTGTTTAGAGGCTGATAATTGCCTAAGTTTTGGTTAGTTTAGTCTAGGACAATGTGAGACAATTAGCTGAGTGCTGGAGACTGTTGTGAGAAGAGGGAATTGTATTTTCTTCATGTTTCCATGCTGAATATATAATAGAATATAGCGGGGTTTTCAGCAGCAATATTTCCATGGGAAATTATTTGTGTTGTGGTTTTATTTCATTCTTTCTTTGCTTTATGTGATTAGAGATTGTGTTTAATTTCCACAATTGATTTGTAGAAGAGATTCAATATCTAGCCTTAGTACATTGTTAGATCGTTTTGAATCCATGATATACATATATGTTGTATAATTTGTACATGGTATGAGAGCACAATAAATTACTGCAGTAAAGAAGCAACTGAGTTTTTGACTGAATAGAATTCGAATTTGAAAAGGTACTCTTAGTGCGGCAGGCGAATCAAGATCAAAATGGCTTTGAATGGCTTGAGATTTGAGTATGAAATTAATGGAAACTATAACTATATTTCTTGGAAAGAGAGAATGGAGGCAGTATTCGAAGACCATGGCTTGAAGGAATTCATTGACAATGACATTCCCAAACCCAATGTGACATATGTTGCAAATCTTGATGCCTGGAAAAAGAAATTTTCAAAGGCAAGGAGGATATTATTGGAGGGAATACGAGACCACATTGTCTCAAGTCTCTATGGAAAAGTGACACCATATGCTATGTGGAAAGATTTTATACTGTTATCATTCTATAATTTTAATATTGGAAATAATAATTATATAGGACAACATCAAAACCACTTTGGAGCCTAGAATCTAGCCCTCTTAGACTTAGAGAGGGATCTCTCTTTTAGATTTCTCTTTGTTTTATGGATACGATATTAGGCTAGATATAATAATAGTAAGGATTTATTTTTGATTGATTGTTTGGTTGGAATAGTAGATTTATTTAGACTAATTCCATTGGGATATGGATTTATAAAAGGTTGGTTTGTTGCATCAAATTTTCATGAGAATATACAAGGCAAGCTTACTACCCTTACTAGATATTAAAACATAATGAATTATGAAATGAAAGAAATAGTGAACTCAGTAATGGTTAAAAATAAATTAAGAATTTCTTAACCAGAATTCAGAAGAAAAACATTTATATTGTAAACACAACCAGAAATAAGGTTCTCTAACAACAAATATTAATCTATAGATTTATGTTTTACATCCAGATTTAAATGATGCACTAAGAGAAAAAAAATGGAAACATAAACAGATAAAAGTAATAACATCACCAGATAAACATAGCTCAAGTATCATGCAAATGGTATTTTATTATTGATGATCTAGCTTCAACAAAATACAATGCTCCAATAGAAAAGTCTTATAATTCAGGGTCCCACCCCTGATACTCAGAATGTATGAAGTATTCAACTTTATTCTGCAACAATTTCCATATCTACATAGGCAATCTGTTATTAGTTAAAAAGTAAGAAAAAATTGACTATTGTGACCACAAAGTGGATACTGTGAACTTAATTTGACATTTGGCCCTATTTTTTAGAAGGTCGTTGCTACATGATTCGATCCGTTGTTGTGATGAATGATTTGGGTGATCTGGTGCTATGATGATCTGGCTGATACGCTGGCCTTCACCCTTCTTGGTATTCGCATATCTTTTCCCATTGCTGCTCGTCTAGAATATTTATCCTAATCACCTTTCAATATTCAATATGTCTCTTTGAATCTAACGAATGTTGGCCTCAACACAAAAGTGTGTTTTATTTGGCCTCAAGAAACTCTCTTCCTGTCATTTCTCCTCTAAGACCTGCGAACCTGGTTGTGTCTTTAGCAATGTCTTTTAGTTTCTTCACATAGTATTCCTTGGCAATAAGCTTATCATTAATCAAAAATAGTGAAGGTAACCCTATTTTGGTCAGTGGCTCAATTCTGTTAAATAATATACTGACAACAATCTCCAAATCGTGACACTTTTCCTCCAACTATGTGACCAAGGTTTTCTTAGTGAGCACATTCTTGACTTCTATAATTGTTTTTTTCTTGTCTTCCACTCCAAGTTCATCCAATTTGTACCTTCTTTTTGAATTTAAAGATATTAGGATGTTATTTGTTTTCTCAGGCATGTCCCCAAGCTCCATGGTGGCCCTAGCTATTGCATCATTTCACTTTTCAATTAGTTCTTTCTGTTCAAATATAATTTGAATAGAAGAAAATATTTCATTCATAGAGTCAATTATACTTGTCCATATGATCTCCTTTTCCTGGCCAATGGTATGACCAATGGAAGCTTACTTATCTGCTTTATGCAATATTTTAATCTATTTTTGGGTTATTTGCACTTCTATTTCATGTGCATTTTCATATCTTACCTTTTGATCTTTCAAGGTATTAATTTGGGCCTTTAGATTTTTAATCTCCTCTGTTTGGATGGACATATTCTCCATGGCTTTAGCGAGTTGTTATGTACCACCTGATGTACCTGTAGTTGCTGACATATTTGGAGATATGATTGAAATACGAACAAAATCCAAGGGAATGATGTCCATTTGTGTTGCTTTTTCCATTTCATTTACTAATTTCTGCATTTCTTTCTCCATCTGCTTTAGCTGTGCTAACTATTCCATTATCAGCTTCATCATCTCTGATTTTTGCGCTTCATTTTCCTCTATGTCCTTGGTGAGAGGGTCTTCATCAGCTGACATTTTGAGAACTTTCTCAGTGTTTCTATGTCCGCATTTTTCTTATTCAGGATCTCTCCTACTGCTTCTAAATTTTTTGGATCATACCCAATATTCACCACTAAATCCTCCAGGAATTTGGTTCTGGTATCCTTTGCAATAGAAGAATTATTTAACTTTAGGTGGGACTGTATATTGGTTAGTGATACCTGTAGTTTAGACACACTCATTGCAGTGCTAGTTAGTGTGGATGAAATCATTTCTCCAGTATGCTTTTACATTTCCATCTAATCTATTAGGTGGATGCCCTTGACATTAAACTCAAAAGACGTATGCTTGAAATCAGCAGGTGGTTTTCGCTATGAAATCTTGGCTTCTAAGAAATCCATATGCGTCTTTCCCTTCTCTCAATCAAAGGATGATAAAAGCCTACTTTGTGAAATGGTGGTATTCTTCCAAAATTGATTATAGGTTCTGGTCTTCAATATCTCATTTTTCCTCTTAATCTCTCTTAAGGTGTCATATATTGTTTCCTCCTTTTCCCATGTGACATTAGTAGATGTAGGTGTTTGAAGGCTCTACTGTTGAAATGGAATTGTAGATGAAGTTGTAGGAGAAAATACATGTTGGCTACTTTCTGGAGAAGAAACATGCGAGTCTATGATATTTATCACTATATGTTGACCTGACTCCTGTCCTTGATCGATATCCATGTGAATTCTTTCTCTCTTCCTATATTTCATCATAAAATCCCTGCTATATGTATCAATATCCAAAGGTGACTGATAATCTCTTGGTATTTTTCCTATTGCCTCTTTCTCTTGTTCTTTTCCTCTGTCTTGCTTATCCTTTGTATTCTTCTTTTATTGTGGAGTAGGGGTCTCTACAGTTGAAGATGAAATCACATGCTCTTCAGCATCCTGTAAGGTGTTTGCAGTCCACTCTATCTGGTTCATAAATTGTTTAATTTTGAGCCTGTGGGTGTGAATGTAGGGAGTTTATTTATTTTCTACCCTCTTCTTAGAGATATTTCCCAATGGTCCATAAGGCCAAGTGAAATTGTGCGTAAATTTCATTTCTTTCAGCATCCTTTCAGCCTCCTCTCCTAATTCTCTACTATTGCAAATAAAAGGACCAATTTGCGATTTGATCCTAAACGGGGACTTCTTTTTTCCTGATACAAAATTTACCTCATCTACATTAATCATCTTCCTAATGTACTCCAGGGAAAAGATCCTCATGGGGAGGAACTTTGGCAGCTTGTAAGGGGGAAACTCACGCCCATAAATTCTTATTTATGTATAGTTCTGGTACAATTACCATTAGGAGAATTTTGTGGTCTAAAATGGTCCTCCTAAGTAAATTATAATATAATAGTGGAAATAATAAAATAATATTTTATTACATTATCAAATTTTAGAGGGAAAAAAGAAAAAACAACTTTTTTAACTCGTATTTTCAACTTATCTCCCTATGGGGTTACTCAAATTTCAAGAGGAAACACTCATCGGATGCATAATATGATTTCCCATCCAAGGAGTACCCATGTTACATACTTTTGATGTACACTACTACATCAAAATTGAGAAATACATGAAAAAACGTGATTTTAAACATGTTTTTTCATGTATTTCTCATTTTTGGTGTAGAAAGCTCCATCAAAAGTATGAAACATGGGTACTCCTTGGATGGGGAGTTAAATTTTGCATCCAATGACTTCTCCCACTCGAAATTTGACCAAAAAAAAGAGAGATAAGTTGAAAATACGAGTTGAAAAAATAGTTTTCTTATTTTATTATTTTTTTAATATTTTTACTTTTTTACTCCAAAAATGGTGAATCATCCCCCATGGTTGACATCATCATCTTGACTCCTATTGGTTCTTATAAAATTTATTTTTGTTGTATATTTTTCTTAGGAGGCCCTTTTTAGACCTAAGAAATACCCTAATGCAGTCTCGAGTTCTGACTTGTTCTGACTGTTGCATGATCTTTCTAATGTCATAACTGATCATTGGTTCCACTATGTTGTTTAGGATGCTCATAGCTAGATGCACAAAAAATTCAATGAATCGTGTATAAGTGTAATCCTTCTAATCTTTCATCAACATTTTTGTCCAGAAAATGAATGACTAAGGTTGGGAATCTTCATTCACTTTTCTCATTGTAAACTGAAACTTGTTTTCCTAAAAATATAAAAACATATAAACAATTACTGAAGTGTATTTAAACACTTCCTCTATGTGAAACTTGAAAAAACATTCATGAATGGCATCTACTAGGAATTTACTAAAATTAAACATAATGGAGGATTTAGACTCTGATGACAGTATTGACATGAAGCCTATCATTGCTTCATCTAGCTACTAATTTGAATGATATCCTAGCAGGTAAGAAAGGATAGTGAATATGTGTTGAGTTCTATTCGAGAATGTAGAAGATGCATATGGAGGATTTTTATTGGGAAAGGGTGTTTTTGTAGCCATGAATAACTTAAGGGTTTTGGCTCTGCTGGAAAAATCTAACTTCTGGTACAATTCCCTGAGGGATTTTTAGGAAGAAGGTGTGGTTTCTTCAATAATAGTATCTTGCATCATTTGCATGATAGACTGGGCACTAATGGTGAATAGAAATTCCCCTGTGGGGGAAAAAAAAACCCTATGATTTATATCGTAGCATGCATGAAACATTCTAATAAATTCATGGAAACTGTGGCTTTTAGGAATATATAATATGGTAGGTTAGATTCCCATAGTCATATGTCATCAGGTTCATCGATGATCTTATCCTCCAACCAAGAGTATATGTCGAAAGAGATCAAACTCTGAGATAGTCTCATGAATCTTAAAATCATGTCAGCAAAGGCCACATGGTTAAGGTCCACATGAGGGTGAACCAATGGATTGAATGGTTCCTGCTCCTTCTTCATTGGAGACATGATTGTGCCTAAAAATGGAACTGACTTTGTTTTTGGTGCACAAATTAGAAAGGGAATAAAACAAAGAGGGGAATAAATAGAAGGGATTTTCTGTTGATCAGAGGGGAATTGTAAGAAAAAGGGATTATAGAAAAGGGAGTTATGCTTGATTTGCAAAAAATTGAATATTTCTGCACTCTCTTTAGATCTAATAAATTCTTGAATTTGATTACATGTTACAATAAAACAGTTAGATCATAGTAACCTTTTTAAACAGGTGGGTAAAGGTATTTTCGTAGAGTGGATGGGTTTCCGTTGACATGGTGCAGGCCCATTGATTAACAGATTGAAAAATTAATTGTTAAACGGGTCTTTAGGTGGGAGTGGGAGTGACTGGGAAGATGTGGCAGGAGTGTCATCGTGGAGCAATGGGAATGGTGGAGAGTTAATGTTGAGGAGGTAAATCCCCTCTGCGGACAGAGGCGATCCCTACTAGCCCAGATCGGGTCTAGCAACAATCAAACATGCTACAGTGCAGGTTCCTAATTGTAAATAAACTGACTTGCGAGGAAGGCTTACCTGGAATCCAACGCTGTCGTTTGTAGAAGAGGTGGTGCTCCCGTTCCTTTGCCCTGGCAGATCACAATCCTCACAATCTCCATGATCGGACACCTGCACATGCAAGAAACAACACAAACGCAAGCATAAAATCCAGTATATACAACTATATGTCAGTTGAAGAGGACATAACTCATGAACATGATCAAGAACAAGAGTGGAACCATAACCGATAGTCGCTTATCATTAAAGAGTCAAAAGAAGAATACAACCATAGCTTCGACGTAGCACTCTCCTTTAGCGGGTCGTCAGCACAACATGTCTCGGAAAAGCCTGTCGGGGATGGGACAAGCCTCTCTCTCCAAATACTTGGCAATAGTCTCCTTGTCTGGATTAGGCCTTAGGGAATCAAGAAGGCTTTTGCAACATGAAAGCTCTTGGGAGCTTAGAAATTCTGCCACTCTTTGGAACTAGCTTGCAAATGGAAATGGGAAAGCTTTTATAGAAGGAGGAAGGGGAGTTGGGATCCCTATAATTATGGGATTGGCGCTATCATTAAGGAAGCTTCCATGAGGGGTGGGAAACCACTTCCTCTCTATAGAAATCCGTAGCCAAACCTCCCAACTCAAGACAGATATCAGTCCAGGAATTTGTTAGGATGAAACTTCCGCCTTTTATTTTTTAAAAACACCTCTTAATTTGGTTGGCGCGGGTGCGGCTCTATGACAGAGCGCCAATTGGCATGCCCTCTTTGGAGGATTTTCCCTACGCGAGGCTGAACTCGTGGAACTACCAATGGAAAATGAGCTATTTTTAGGTTTTTTGTGGGATATGAGTTGAGGGAACCAAAGCTCTGCCATTATATGTAGTGGGATGCAATGAAAGTTTTTTCAAGTCTTAACTCTACCCACAGGTCACAGAATGAGCCCTCCAATGTGTGGGATGGGGATTGTAGGGACGGTGAGAAATTGCTGTGTAAAAGATGCCCCCTAAAGCATGAGGCCCGAAAGAGAGAGAGAGGGGTGAAATGCTTTACGAGAACATGTCGACTGAAAACACTGCCATCGGAAAAACTACGGAACGAAGTACAACTGATCTCTCAGATACATGATATATATGTGTGGTATCGGCGCAGCCATCCATAACAAAGTATACAATAATCGAGATCCAAGGTATGGGCGCAGCCATCCAGTGAGGATCGATAAATAGACTCAGGCATGGTCGTAGCCATCCAATCAGTGAGTCATGTAAATAATCATAATAATCCAAAATATCGCATCCTGGATTACAACAAACACAATCCAGGGTCTTGCGCTCCATCTCAACCTGAACAAAGTACAAGTTCAAGCATGCGAATATGTGAGCTGAAGTCGAACATGTAAGAACATCGTCTGATTACCAGCCAATGATGAAAGTTGTTAACAGACGCGAGAGGAACCACCAATAATTACAATGGCCCTCAAGGTACTATAGGTACAATCTACGTCATGTGAATCAATGAGCTGGTGTTGAACACCCGTAGAATCACTCGATCGGAGGCCAATGATGAAAACCTCACGTTGAATGCGACGAACCTGCCATTGAGGCATGCAGGCTCCAAGGTACCATAAAAGAGTATCTAGACCATCTTCCTGGATAATGAGCTGAAGTCGACAGGATGTGAACTTGATCAAAGGTGGGCCATAATGTTTCCCACATCATCGACACGAGACAGAGGAACATAATGTTTTTGTGAATCAGAATCAAATGAGAATCAGAGGAAGGTTGGTACTTGCAGAGGTCAACTTCTCTTGAACATATTGAGGACACGACAGTGGATTTGGTAGTATTTGACATCAAAAGATCAGAGGTCATGGTGATGAGGCAAAGAGCAGATGAGAGGTCAAAAGGGATCACCCAAACCCACGGAGGAAAGTGAAAAACAAGATGAGATTTCCCCAACCCGACACGAATGCAGACAAGTGCCATGTCCAAGAGCGACATAATGCCGACACGACAATGATGTTGGTTCCATTTTCCCCACCATTTCGGTGAGTACCTCTTTATTTTTACACAAGCTTGAAGAGGATACCATATGCTTGTCATATAAATCGTCCTTCGGACGAATTCATCCTAGTACATTTTACGAGCCCTAGGAACCAGGAACTCGGATAACGTCATTTCGATTGAATCCAATGTCATCAGGGTTTAACAAGTCCACAAAGTGAACTCCTGTCTTTTCATATTTAGAGTTTGAAAAGACAAGAGAAAAGTAAAATCCAACAATCCTTTTCGGTAAATAACAGTCCCCTCGCATCCAAAAAGGTTGCAGAAAACTATGTCTCAGAAAAACTCCTTAGTCGCTGAGAAGCTAGGTGACTCTCTTTTTCGTAAATAATCTATCCCAGCCCGAAAAAGGGGTAAACGTATACTGAGTAGATGTCGTTTCGTGTCCACTTTAACGAGATCGAAATGACAAGGGACTCAGAAATCTTTTCATATTTAGAGAGTCAGAAAAGAGCTGAAACATGACTCCTATTGGAGGAACGAGTGGTATTAAGGGTAGCAACTGGTTCCGGTAATGGTGGAACTGCTCAAAAAAAGGTCAAGAGGCTGGCTAACAAGACCACTCATCGCAGCGGTTCCTTAGGAACAGGTAAAACAACCAAGTGAAGGCATATGAACGGCCAAGCAGATAGTGACAATGGAGTGAGAAAACCAAGGCTCATCTGGAAAAAACAGGTTGATAAAATGGCCATCACAAGAGGTAAAATGGGAAAGGTTTCATTTTTACACAAGCTTGAAACAAAGGTAAACTATGCTTGAAACCAGTTTCATTTTTACACAAGCTTGAAACGGAAACAAACTATGCTTGAAAAAGTAAGAATGCCCCCAGCATGGTGACTCAATTCGAGGTACATGCCCCCTAAGCTTCAATCCATATGAAAGTCAGATGGAGTGAAGGTTCAAGTTACGAGATCTAAGAAAGACTCAACTGGGATTTTACGAGATCTGATCAAAGACTCGAATTTAACAAGAACGTGTTTCATTATTTTAACGAGGTTGACAAATTAAAAGAACTATCCTTGTGACACCTTGTTTCATGGTTTAAGGAGCTTGGCACAAGAAAAGGAACTTTGCTTTGATAACCTTGTTTCATTTTTTAAGGAGCTTGACACAAGACAAGGAACTCTGCTCCGACCAGACCTCATCATAATGAACAAGAAGTCATCGCTTCCAAGAGTTCCACTCCCAATGGAAGGAAAACATCCTGGAAGTTAGGACCCAATGCCCCCAGCACCTGATGCAGAATGGCACTATCACTGGGTACAGGCACAGGGTAGGTAGCTACATAGTTGACCTGCGGTGGGGCAAATACAACGGGTGGATAAAAACCAGGAAGGGATGATGGCAGGTCAGCTGCCATATCAAGACCAAAGAACGAAAGCTGATCAATGGTCACGATCCGTCCTTCATGCGGAAAACAGACCACATGGAAAAGGGAGGAGACAAGTGCTCCCATGGCATAGGTATAATCCCACCCCAAGAGCAGATTAAAATCCAAGGGGCCTGGAACAACCATCACATCCATATGGATGGTTTTACCCCCCAAAGTAACAGGTAACCTTGGGAGGATCCCTAACGGTTGACTCGTTCTTCTGTTAAATGCCAATAGATTCTGCGTAACAGGCGCAAGTGGCGGCGAACCAAAAGCTTGCCAAGTATTTGAGGATAGAATACTAACAGAGGCGCCTTCGTCTATAATGGTGCTGGGTACAACCAGACCAAAGGCCTATACTATGATCTCGAAAGGCACATAAGACGGAAGGCAGTATCCTGCAAATCGACTCCAATCAAAGGAGGTGACCAAACTACTCGAAGGGGCTACCATCGAACCGAGAAGGTCTTCCCCTAGTGTTACTGAAGGAGGAGCAACATCCTCCATGACCTCTATCTCGAAGGTGGGAGGGGAATCCTCCGGGACCCCCATTACGGGAAGCGTAGGAGAAGCTTCTTGAGGTATAGGGACAGGAGAATCTTTCTCCAAGTCTGAAGAATCTGAAGAAACCAGAAGGAAATGAGGGATGTGAGATCCACTCTCCACAGAAAAGACCTGGTGCACCGCAGACGGGGCCAGCTCAACCGATCCCACGAATAATGGTTGGTCAGGGACGGATTCTTGAATTTGAATTTCTGAGGGAGTGGGATGGAACAAAGATGACTCTTGACCAATTGTATCACCAATAGGTGGAAGACTCAAAGAGAGCTGCTTATAAACAGTTGGGAGGCATGGTGTGGAAACAACCGGGTTGTCTAACACTCGCTTGGCTTCATCCATATAAGGACAAAGGTGAATGGCATGGTGCCCTTCACACAACTTACATGGATTGGTGATCTTATCCTACTTCTTAGGAGCCTTATCAGTACTTGCTGAAGATGTGCCCCCAACCTGACTCCCGGAAGCCAAAGACAATGGCGGGCGACCGTCAGACCATGCTTCAAGCACCTTGGGAATGCCAGGGTAGTCTTGAAGAATATGGTCTCGCGCGCAAAACATACAAGGGAACTTGACTTTCCGTGGAGGGGTGGAAGGTTTATCAATAGGAGATATTTCAGAAACAGTGGCAATAGCCGCAGAGCTAGCCTCTCCTTTATCTAACTTCTTCTTCTTCGTCTTCTTCTTCTTCTTCTTAGCCACCTGGTTACTAGAATCCAGACTTTCACCAGGTGAAGTAGAAGAGGAGGACGCAGAAATAGGCAAAGAAGGGGAGAGGTCCACCTTGGAATTAACATGATGTTGTTTAGGCGTAGGAACTGATTGAACCATATCCGAGACATTCGGGACCACATAGGTTGAAAAAAACCAAACAGGCAACCCAACAGTTAACCCAGGAAGGGACAACGTTGCCATGTAAGGAGCACCAACATTTCCAAAAGGAGGAAAAGGACCAGGATTCCCATCGGAGGGGATTCCTTGGTTGGTGAACTCCTAGAAAAGTTTCCATCAAACGATCCTTAGAAAACACCCTAAGGAAATCCAACTTTAACCAGAAGGAAGCTACTTCGTGCTGCTTAATTTAAAAAACATTGAAACAAAAACTCTACCGTTTCATCTTTTAAGAGTCGTGAGAAACTGGAAAAGGTGACTTATCACTTTTAGATTGGAAACAAGCATGAAAGGACAAGCGTTGGATGATATTTTCAAATTTAGGAACCAAGAAGATCAAACCGATCGTCAGAATGCTAGGCAAAATTAAATAATCGGAATCGCAATATACACCTTGGTTTCAAAATGAAAGAGAAATCACCCAAGGACTTGACGTGAGTGTGCAATCTCCCATCGCCGTGTCCCGTGTATCGTTTATAGTATGAGACTCGGCTTCCTATGGATAAAGGATAGAAACCTAGTGGGGTCTCCCTTTATATACGTGATGGTATGGGGAGCACAAGTCCGTACTAGCACTGTCTAAAGCCAAGAGGCGAACGACAGCTACTAGGTTTTAAGACGCCGGAACACGTCTCTAGCCTAGACCTCTAAATATTTCGTTAATGTTTCAATGCTGCCTTAGTGTAATTGAATAAATTTTATATTTGATCTTCAATTATGTCTCAGTTTCAAGGCCCTAGCAAGTGTCATTTGACAATCTCTATATGCAACTATATGAGAAAAGAAAAAATTTTCAATTCAATGAATGCTATCTAGTTAAGGGAAGAGCTTCAAACAATGATGCAACAAACAACAACACTGCAAACGAAATCCTTCCAAACTAGATGAATTTCACTATCCAAAAGTAATTCCAAAAATTCAATGATGCGAATAATGCAATGTAATCTATGCAAAATTCTTTTTCCGAAAACTATGTAATTGTAATCTATGCACAATTTCCTTTTTCGAAAACTATGCAATTGTAATCTATGCACAATTTCCTTTTCTTTTCAAATGATAAGAATGCACTCAATGCATTTTTTGATGAAATGAGAATCTACTTAATGCATGCTTTCAATGAAAGAGAATGCACTCAAAGCAATTTTTAGTTTTCAATCACTAAACAACGTGATCTAAGTCCAATGATAAATCTCAAAAATACTTTTTGATGCAATGTGATCTAATGCATTTAAATGAAAATCAAACTAGGAGACGAAAACTAAAAGAATGAAAATCTCCTTAATGAAGGATGAATGCAAAAGAGATGTAAAAAACACTAAGAATGCAATCATTTTTTCAAACACTTTGTCACGAAATCCCTCAAAAGGTGACAAGACATATGAGGTCAAACACAAAGAGGACTTCCAAAGCAAGAGATCAAAACAAGGAATTCATTCCATTTTACATCAAAAAATCATGGAAATAAGATATTTCAAAGAATGAGCAATGTAATCTATGCTCATATAGTGAAAATACCAGAAGGGAAAGACACATTGGTGAAGGATTTAGGGAAAAAATCTCAATTTTCACACACCCTGAAATTGGCTCGACTTGTACACTGAAAACAAGCGCCAACGCCTGAAAATGAAAAAACAAAGAATTTCTCCCAACCAAGACTAGACTCACCACTTCAAGCAGAATCCAAAACAAACCTAGAAGCAAAGTACTGACCAAAAGAAGCTTCCGAACAAGGGTAAACCCTAGCACCTGCAGGAAATAGCATGACTGTCTGGCTGTAATCCGCGCCAGATAGGGGATGGCGCGAGTGATGAACTGGAAAACTGTGCCAACTGGCATGACTGTCAGGGCTAAACTCGCGCCAATCAAGCCAACTATGAAAAGGTGAAAATTCGGAAAAACAGTGGTCAGATCTGATCCTCTGGGGCTGAACCAAAAGCCAAACACAAAAAGAGCCAGCCAAAAGATCCAATCAAGCAAGCAGAATCGAGAAACAACCGAAAAGACAAGACAATGCTCCAAGTTGTTCAGTCTGTAAACTAAACCGTAGATTCACTGAAGCAGCGTTGATCTACTCCGCTAATGCAGAGAAAAAGCGTTTCGAAGGCTATCTGGCTGCACTTCAGGCTCCGTCTATAGTTTACCTCCTCAACAATTTGGTGACTGCGCTGGGGACTCAGCTTGTTGAGGAGGTAAATCCCTCCTGCGGATAGAGGCGATCCCTGCTAGCCCAGATCGGGTCTAGGAACAATCAAACATGCTACAGTGAAGGTTCCTAATTGCAAATAAACCGACTTGCGAGGAAGGATTACCTGGAATCCGACGCTGTCGTTTGTAGAAGAGGTGGTGCTCCCGTTCCTTTGCCCCGACAGATCACAATCCTCACGATCTCTGTGATCGGACACCTGCACATGCAAGAAACAACACAAACGCAAGCATAAAATCCAGTATATACAACTACGTGTCAGTCGAAGAGGACATAACTCATGAACATAATCAAGAACAAGAGTGGAACCATAACTGATAGTCGCTTATCATTAAAGAGTCAAAAGAAGAATACAACCATAGCTTCAACGCAGCACTCTCCTTTAGTGGGTCGTCAGCACAGCATGTCTCGATAAAGCCTGTCAGGGATGGGACAAGCCTCTCTCTCCGGATACTTGGCAATATTCTCCTTGCTTGGATTTGGCCTTAAGGGAATCAAGAAGGCTCTTGCAGCATAAGGATGTGAAAGCTCTTGGGAACTTGGAGATTCTGGAACTAGCTTGCAATGGAAATGGGCAAGCTTTTATAGAAGGAGGAAGGGGATTTGGGATCCGTATAATTATGGGATTGGCCCTATCATCAAGGAAGCTTCCATGAGAGGTGGCAAACCACTTCCTCTCTATGGAAATCCGTAGCCAAACCTTCCAACTCAAGATAGAAATCAGTCCAAGAATTTGTTAGGATGAAACTTCTGCCTTTTATTTTTAAAAGACACCTCTTAATATGGTTGGCGCGGGTGTGGCTCTATGACAGAGTGCCAATTGGCACACCCTATTTGGAGGATTTTGCCCCTTGGCGCGAGGGCTGAACTGTGGAACCAAGCCAATGGAAAAAGAGCTATTTTTAGGGTTTTTTGCAGGGAGATGTCTTCAGGGAAATTAAAGCTCATCTTCAGAGGGATGCAATAAATTTTTTTTCAAGTCTTAACTCTGCCCACAGGTCACGGAATGAGCCCTCCAATGTGCGGGATGGGGATTGTAGGGACGGTGACAAATTGCTTTGTAACAGTTAACGGTCAACAACGTGGTTTAGTTACGGTGGAAATCGCTTTTTAGAGGGGGTCATGGATGATAAGAGATATGGCATGGGGGCGGGGGGGGGGGGGGGGGGTGCAAAAGGATATGCGCCTAAAACGTAGCATATGGGCATTTCTGAAATTGCCCATTTTGAACCTCCCCCCGATGTTAAATTTAGGAGGATGAAGGGGGGGGATGAATTTGGGTTGTCCAATGTAATGGTGGGGCTACAGCTGAGACAAAAGGCGATGGGAGATTAATGATGATGAGATGGGTGAGTAGATGGTGGGGTCGGTTGGATCATATAAAATGTCGAGCAAAGTGTAAGTGACTGCAAGGTTAGGGACTTTAGAACATGACATAAAATATGTCAAATAAATTCAAAATGAACTAATCCCCAAAACTTGGGATCTCCTTTGTTTTTTTTTTTATTTTTTATTTCTAACATGAGAATACATGAAACTCTTTGAATGATACTTTGGAATAAATTTCATGTATCTTCACATTTATTTTTCTTTCATTCTACCTACCCTTTCACTATTCTAACATTTTTTTATCACTCTTTTGCAAGGTGCATTTTGGATTGTAGACCCATATCTTTTTTTATGAGATTATAAGCAACTCTTTCCATTATTCCTACCATTGACTTAGATTAAATTGTTGCGCCAATTTTATTTCTAGCTAAATACTGACTTACCAAGATCAAATTGTTTGGTAACTCTTTATTCTCTAACTTATTCAATAGAAATTTAAAATTGTTCCATCATTGTTAGACTATATGATTGAACAAACTAATCTAATCAACAATGGAATTTTGATCTGTAGCACTTTCAATATGATTCTTTTTTGGTGTTTTCTTTCTTTTTCTTTTCTATTTTATTTTTTCAATATACCCTCTTTTATTTTTATTTTTTCATATTTTTTGGAAATCATCTGAATATTTAAAATCATGTACAATATGAAATTTCAACTATGAAATACTTAATCACCTTGAGATCCTATAATTTATAGGACCCTAATAGATAGATCTATTTTAGAGCAACAATGACCATAGGAAATTGGTGATGAAAGACAAGCTTAGGAAAATTAAAATGGAAAATAAAGACACCATTCCAAAGTATCTAACAAAGTTTTTCCAATGTCGGAATGAGCTTGGGAGTGTTGGAATAACTATCTTGGATGATGATTTGGTGAGCCTAGCTCTTCTAGGACTTCCCAGGAGTTGGCACAGTTATGAGGACTCTGTTAATGGAAGGGAAAATTTTCCAGATTGGGAACGACTATGGTCGGATTTGGTGCAAGAAGAGTTTAGAAGGAATACTAGAGATGGATCTTCATCTAAGCATGAAGATGAAGAATATTGTGCTTTGGATGACAAGGAGAAGAAGGGGAAAGAAAATAAAATTCATTCCAATTCTAAGTCCTGTAAATATGGCAAGAAGCGCGATATTTCCATAGTGAAGTGTTTTCACTATCGAGAGCATGGGCACTATGCCACACATTGTCCACAAAAGAAGAATAAAAAGAAGGCTTTAGGAGTTGCAGCTGGTGAGGCTCTGGGCTTGCAATTTTAGCTTGACTTCTCACTCGTTGCATGCATGGTGTCAAGTGCAATGGGTTCGGTGTGGTACTTGGATAGCGGTGCTTCCTTTCACATGACGAGAAACATGGAACTTTTGGGTAGCTTGGAGGAGAAGGACCTCCAGATGCATATCAAAACGGGTGATGACAGACAATATAGTGCTACCGGGATTCATACTATTACCTTTCAAAGACATTCAGGTAATCCATTTCAATTAAAAGATGTAATGCATGTACTAGGCTTGAAGAAAAATTTAGTCTCAGTTGCAATGTTGGAGGACATAGGCTATGATGTTGTTTTATTGAAGGTAAAGATTTCCTGCAACACAAGACAACATGACAAGCCAAGAAGATTTGGATTCGAGTTAAGAATCTCTAGATGGCTGCACAACATTGATGGGTAAGGTGGAAAAAGTAGTGAACTAGGATGAAGATGAGTTATGACACAAGAGATTGGGCCATCTACACCTTGGAGCCTTGAAATTCATGTAGCAGATTTCTACAGGACTTCCAATGGGAACACTTGCTCAGTTAGACACATGCAAGGGATGTACCATGGAGAAGTATGTAAAGGCCACCTTTCATGAGAAGGAGAACCGAGCTTCAGAAATCCTTGAGAGAGTTCACTCAGAAGTGTGAGGACCATTCTCTACTGCTTCGATAGAAAAATAGAAGTAATATGTGATATTTGTTGATGACTTTTCTTGCAAGTGCTTGATCTACTTTATGCAAAAGAAAGATTATACATTCTCAAAGTTTCTTGAGTTTAAAGCACTGGTGGAGAAAGACACAGGGAAGCAAACGAAGGCTCTGAGGAGTGACAATGGTGGAAATTACATCTCTAATGAATTAAATAAATTCTGCAGCAAAGAAGGAATTTGAAGAGAACAGATTTCACCTCATAACCCACAACAAAATGGGGTTGCAGAAAGAAAGAATAGAACAATTGTGGGTGTCGCACGAGTGATGTTGCATGATCAGGGCCTACCATTAGATCTGTGGGCGGAGGCATGTAGCGATATATGGGCATAACTATTTTTCTCATCGGATACGTGGCATGAATACACCAGAAGAGGATATTACTGGTAAGAAAAGTGATGTTTCACATTTTAAGAATTTTGGTTGATATGTTTATGTGCATGTGACCAAAGGCTCTAGGAAGAAGCTTGAACCAACAACTGGGATTGGGATATTTTTGGGGTACACTGAAAAACCTCACAACTATTGGGTGTATTTACCAAACAATAGAATGACTGTTGTGTGACAAGATATAAAATTTGATGAGGAGAAAGCCATGTGATTGTCCCTTGAGAGGGAGCTGGATTTGCAACTTTTGGTTCCAAAGAATGAATCTCACGATGTGGATCAGCCACATGTAGAGGATCATGGAGTGGAAGAAAACACTCATTTAGAGCCATCCATCATAAATGGCATAAGGCGCACCACGAAAGATGATAGATTGATACTTGATGAAGTAGAGAATGTAGGAACCCCTACTTCACTACGCAAATGGAAACAGTCTCTAAACAGGTTTACTAGATACATGGCTCTTATGAGAAAGTGTATTGTGATAGAACCATATTCCTTTGAGGAAGCAGTGCAACAACCAACTTGGGTTGATGCTATGGTAGAGGAGTATGAATCCATTGTCAAGCACAGTGCATGGGAGGTAGTCCAAAGACCACTCAAGAAATCAGGGGTTGGATCTAGATGGATCTACAAAGTAAAGAAAGCTGCTGATGGGAGTGTGGAGAAGTGCAAGGCCAAATTTGTGGCCCGAGGATTCTCATGAGTTGAGGGGATTGACTATGAAGATAATTTTTTACCAGTCACAAGGTACTCTTCCATTATATCTATCCTTGCACTGTCTTCGCAGATGGGGTGGCGCATTCATCATATGGATAGGAAAACTATGTTTCTCAATGGAGACATTGAGGAGGAAGTGTACATAGAGCAGCTAGAAGGTTTCAAAACATTTCACAGTGATTCGCATGTGTGTCGACTCAAGAGAGCATTGTATGGGCTGATGCAAGCACCTCGTGCTTGGTACACTCGGATTGACAATTATTTCACTGGGTTGGGCTTCACCAAAAGTGAAGCTAATGGAAACCTTTACCAGATTTTGGTTGATTGTAATTTTTTTATTACTGTACTTTATGTATATGATCTAATGTTGACAGGCAATGAGAAGTTGATACTTTCTTGAAAAGAGGACCTTGCAAGAGAATTCTAAATGAAGGGCATGGGACTCCTTCACTATTTTCTTGGCTTGGAAATATGGAAGCGAGACAGTGGAATTTTTGTTTCTCAAGACAAGTATGCCAAATAGATATTGGGTATGTCTCACATGAAGAGCTATAAACCCATGGAGACTCATATTCTAGGAAATTGGAGGAAAGGGGATGCTACATTGGGATAAGTAGTGGTTTTTGCTGTCTATATGTAGTTAGTGGGTTCACTGATGTATTTGGTCAACACCAGACCATACATTTTCTACACAGTTAACCAGCTGAGTCAAGCTATGGTTAAGCCAACCAAGCTATTTTGGAAGGCGGGGAAGCATGTCTTGAGATATCTCAGGGACACGACAGAGTATGATTTATGGTACAGAAGGAAAGACTAAGTGAAGATTCAAGGCTTCATAGATGAAGATTGGGCAGGAATTCCATCAGAAAGAAAGAGCACATCAGGAGGGATCTTCAGCATAGGATTGACATCAGTTTCTTGTACAACAGGAAGCAACAATCCATGGCCCTGAGTTCAGTCGAGGTATAGTACATGGCAGCAAGTCAAGTTGAATGTGAGGCCATATGAATGAGAAAGATCTTGGTTGGTTTGTTTGGTTATCGGATGGATCTGACGGTGATACATTGTGATAATCAGAGTTGCATTAAACTCTCAGTTAATCTAGTATTCCATGATAGGTCCAAGCACATTGATATCTAGCACCCTCATATTATATATTGTGTTCAGAGGTGCATAATTTTACTTTATTACACTCCCACGAAAGATCAAGACGCTGATATTCTGACAAAGGCACTCACGAGGAGAAAATTCGAATATCATAGAGGCAGGATTGGGGTGACAAATAATCCATTTCTTGTTGAGAAGGAGTCTCTAATTTAAATAAGAAACTACAACACCTATAGTAGTGTGGGACCAATGGGTCCAAGCAGCACCTACACTAGTGTGGGACCACAAATCTAGGCAAAAACTATACTGGTGTGGGCTAAATTTGGTGCATGTCTATTTTAATTATTCCTTAATTAAAATGAAGAATAAAATGTAATATTATCTCAAAATCACTTGTAACAGTTAATTGAGTGTTATAAACTCAGTTAGCTCATGAATTTCAAGTTCACGTTAGTTTTTGAGGCATGCAGAGTAATTCTAGTTGTAACAGAGTTGGAATTACAATTGGTGCATTGTTTAATGCATGAGAAATCAGATAAATCAATCTATTTGAGTTAAACTCAGTTGTTCTAGTTGTAACTCTTTGTTTCACTAGTGAGGGATCAAGTGAATTAAATATTATTTAATTCACAATCCGTGATCTAACATGAAACTGGTGATTTACTATTATTAGCTCCATGCATGTCAGTTCCAGTGGAGACCCATTTGAGAATAAGGTGAAAGGGATATTAACTATCAGTTGTAGGATTATTGGGCTGTACCCATGCAACCAAACACCCATTGGATTGCCAATGATCCTTGCGCAATTTAGGAAGGCCAAAATTCCTATTATTTAAGGATTGAATTCATTAAGAATTGTGCGAGCAAGGTAGGCTATTTAGATGCTAATAATTGGCTAAGTGTTGGTCAGTTTTGTCCAGGACAGTGTGAGACAATTAGCTAAGTGCTGGAGACTCCTGTGAGAAGAGGGAATTGTATTTATTTCATGTATCCATGCTGAATATACAATAGAATATAGTGGGGTTTTGAGCAGCAAAATTTCCCCAGGAAATTATCTGTGTTGTGGTTTGATTTTATTCTTTCTTTGCTTCATGTGATTGGGGATTGTGTTTAGTTTCTACAATTAATTTGTAGAAGCGATTCAGTATCTAGTTTTAGTACATTGTTATATCGGTTTGAATATATGATATACATATATGTTGTATAATTTATACATGTTGATTGTACGAATATTTTTCTTTTGTTTGAGTAGATTTAAAGTTTGTAGCCATTTATTTCTTTTTGTATGTTTGTGTCATAAATGTATTATGAAATTATTTTCTAGTTTATTGAATGAATACAACACAATTGAAAATTTTCAAGCCAATGCACGCACAAAAACTGATTAATTTTAGAATCTCATTCTATAATTTCATAAATATATAGTCAGATTTGAATAAAACTACCCAGATTCTTTATATAGCTTACATGCGTACATTTTTCTATCCCTAACATGTGTTTAAAATACTTACTATTTGTATCCACTTCATATTCATTAACATCTCATGTGTTATACTAATCAGTCTAGATTTTGCATTCTCTACTGAGGTTATAATTCAGTAACTCTTGACTCATTTATGTCTCCAGATTTGGAGGAAGAAAATGGAACTAAAATCTCTATCGCCTTAAATGAGTTTCTTAATTATGCTACATCTATCATCGCTTACTTTTATAATTTCATTACCCTCCAATTATAACCTATAGTTAAAATTTTATTTCTTTCCATTCTTATTCATGTACTATATAGCTAATACAAGACGTAAAAGGATATCTATACAAACCGTGTGTTCTAATTCAATAACTACAGGGCGCTAGTTTATGAAAATTTTTCCAGATTAAGAAGAATCCTTTGGCCCAGACACATAACTAGAACATAGGCATAGGTACATCACATGCATATTTTTTTTATACTACATATAGATCAATTACTATGTGTTTTTCATCATAATTCTTAACAAATAGTATTTTATTGATTTAACACAATACCCACAAACAAATATCTAACCACAATCACTACCTATCTGAAACTCACTTAGGATTTGAGCACGGTCCTCCTGGCCATAAATTTCCCTGCTAGTCCCCCCAGCTAAGATATGATTGTCTCTAGAATCAACAACCCCATTAATTTCTTGGTGGATTATTTTATAGATTTTCATCTCAACATATTTTTAGCATTTTCCCACTTTTGGGTCTGTGAACAATTTTTTCCTAGGCTTTTTATTCTTTCTTGAAAAAGATTTTTTTCGTTTTTCTTTAAAGCCTTCCATTTTCTCCCACTATACTTTATTTCACTCTATTTAGTATCTTTCTACAACTAAGTAATTTAATATGGTATTTCTCTCCCATCATATTAACTTCAGCCTTTTTTACATTTTTTTTCTCTTATAGATTTTTGTTGATATTTTTAGGGAAGGTCCATATTCGATATGACCACGAACAATTGTTTCCATGCTGGAAAGAAAATATTGAATCTTTAGTGCTCTTTCCTAAGAGTTTTTCACACAATTTTATTTATTATTCCATAAAATAATTACATTATGATAATATCCAATCATGACTTCCATTTCCACTCAGACCCATAATAGTTTGATGCCTAAAAATAGTAAACTTTCAAAACATATTCAAAAATAGAAATGTAGAGGTGTTGCAATTTAGTATTATATTATTATTAAATATAATATTATTGAGTAAAACTTATTAAAAATAAATATTAAAATAAAATATTAATAATGGAAATGTTTTTTTTGTTTGGGTTGACAAACAGAGAACTTATGCTAGACTTAAAAAAACAACTCATCACTGTCTATTCTACATCACCAGACACCACAAATCCATATTATAAGGAAAATTATATTGGCATTCTAAAATATAACAATCAATAAAAGTTTTTTGAAAAAACAATCTTGATGGGATTAAAGAAGAGAAACAAATATTAAAAAAAATAAAGAATGAATTAAAGAGTGAAATCAATTAATATTTAAAAAAGACTATGAATGAAAAAGCAATAAACAAAAGCCTACATTACAACTATGTTAATAATAATTTTAAACGAAAAATAAATTTTACAATTATCTAAAATATAATATTAATATAGATTATATCAACTTATTATTTATTTAATACACTTTTATTTACAATATCCTCTCGGGGACGGTTGCCGATCCACTCTTTTTTGGGCTGGTGTAATTGCATGCGTGTATTTCAGCTAGTTGTTGAGTTCTTCTGTGTTATAACAACGCCATGTATATTAATTGCAAGTTGTTTTATTACATCAATCAAGAGAAAAATATCCTTAGACGGTTGCGGATCCACTCTTTTTTGGGCTTGAGTAACCTCGTTCTGATACTAATTTGATGAAAATGGAGACAAGATAAAATACAATTATCATACAAATTTTATAATTACCATAAACCAGATGAATGGCATTTAAACATTTTCCACTAGAATTTACTAAAAATAATTTAAAATGCACACACACTAAATTTAAATTTCTCCAAATATAAACTGAACTTGACGTGAATCACATTAATTAACTCACACTCTAAATCTTCATAGAGAATTAATTATTGTATCCAATAATGACATATCAAGTCCCCTGCGGATGTATTTGCAACCAAAATCTTTGCCCTTAGGTCACGTTAAAACACGTTACTGGAATTGTAATTTTGTATTACTATTTCCGAGCATTTCACCACACTTGTTGCTTTCTCGGGAATGATTCTGAACATACGGTTTTGTACGGGAGGACCAAATTTTGGCTTTTATTCTCATGTAATTTGAAATAATTCTAGCTCAATCTCTCTTTTTCAATTATTTAGGTGAAATAAAATTGAAGTTGAATCTAAATCAATGTTTTTTTTTTCCACGGAAAAAATCAATCTTTTTTGAGAAAATGAAGAATTACATTGAAGAATTTCTTTTACTCTAGGCCTCATATGAAAAAACCCTCAGAAGATCAGTCCAAAGAGGTTCAACTATTTCAAAAATAAATGCCAAATGTTCACCATTTTTAACCATACACCAAAAGTGACATGTATGCCCAGTGATTGCTCCCGAGCCTTCTCTTATGAGGAAAAACCATCCCAAACACGAACAAAAATAATAACGTATTCAAAAAACCAATGTTCAACAAAGTAAACGAGTTTATAGAATCATGCTTCTGAAAAAGGTAAGGTTTTAGGTCATTTAGTTTGAGTAACGAGAAAGAGTCATGTATACAAGTAAAAATTAATGTGATGATAAAATAAAACATGAAACAACTTTTAGATAAATGGACGATGATCCAATTCCACTGACCCTTCAGGGTCTATTTCTCTGATTTTCCAGCCGCCCATGTCCTGTTGTATACCTTCCTTAGAAAGGATGTACACCTCTACAGTACATTCCTTAGAAAGGATGTCACCTCTTATTTGTTCAAGTATGATAACTCTGGAATTTGATTTGGGTTTTGGAACCAACATTAACTCATAGATGACTGCACATTCAGTTTTTACTTGGTCATGCAAAGTCCCCTGGTCTTTGAAGATACTTCTATTCCTAGGTAACGAAATCCCCCAAGAGATTAGGAGTAGAATCACTTTTCAGTTTTCATCTTGGCTATTGTTCAACCAACCCTACCAAACTTCATTTTGTTTTAGCCAGATCCATCTCTGAGACCTGCCAAGAAGCTTCAGAGATTCTGACCAAAATGACTTGTTGTAGGAATAATGGATAAAGAGGTGAGAGACTGATTCAGAATCCAATTTGCAAAGAGAACACCAGATTGGCCCCTACTTCTTTATTTTTTGGATATTATCCCATGTTGGGACATTGTTCCTCAATATACACCAAAATAATTTCCTATATTTTGCTCAGAATTTCAGTTCCGTAATGGTTTTTCCCACAATTCTGGTGCCGCCCACCCCTTCCTGGACATTATGTATGACTATCCAAACTTTGGAGAATATTTTCCTGAAGGATCATGGGCCCATCTCAGTTCATCTAGTTGGTCTTTGAGACAAACATTTGAATTCACAATTTCATTCTTGTAGAGTTTCCATGCCTCATTCCATTGTGGATCTAATTGTAAGTCCTCGCCTAAGTTCCAAGCTTGCTGCCATATCGATGAGAAACCAATTTTTTCTATTTCACTTAAGAATATATACCCTTTGGAGGATAGATGGGTTCTTAATTCTTATGGCAATGAGAAATCCTCATTGCAACCAACCCAGGGGTCCAAACCAACTCTAACTTGATCACCTTTTCATGTCTTCCATACCAATCCCTCCTCAATTATTTTTAGTGACCCAAGGGTGCCTTTGCAAACCATTGATGCCCGGAAGACCTTTTTTGCAGGGGTCCGCAACCATTCAATGAAAGGCTTGGGATCGATGTATTTTATTTTTATGACCATAGTCCAGAGGGTTTTCAATGAGAGAATTCTCCAACCCATTTTAGCTTCCACGGATGACACAAAAGAGGGAAGATATTTTATGCCCCAACCCCCTCAATCCTTTGGTCTGGATATCTTGTCCCTTGCTACCCATGGGAGCATTGTCTCCTCCTTTGAACAAGCCCACATAAATTTGCTACAGATTTTTACTATCCTCTCTAGTATTCTTTTTGGCATCCAAGTTAGCGCAACCCAGAAAATCGGGATAGCCATTAACACTGACTTGATTAACACCATCTTACCTGCTCTGGAAAGCAATTTATAACTCCAATGTTTTACCTTTTCTTCAATTTTTTCCACCATCCACATCCATTCTAGCATTTTACAGGAGTCAAGCTTGAGGAAAAAACCTAAATATTCGAATCTTTTGTCCATCGTCTAAACCTTAAAAGGGAGCTCCCCTAAGATCCTTCTGGAATCCTCTCCCGAGGGGCCTTCCAATGGAATTGAGAATTTTTGTACATTGATGCTCATACTCGTGGCTATGAGGAAAAGGTCAAGTATGGATTTTATGTGTTTGATGTACCTTCTACTACCATCACTGAAGAGGATTATATCATCAACGAGCAACAAATGAGTGATATGGAGATTTATCACTACTTCAATGTCTTTGATGTCCCCCCTTCTTTTGGCTTCTACCAACATTTGACTTAAACGTTCTGATGCCAAGAGAAATAACAATGGCGATAGAGGGCACCCCATTGACCAGCACCGCAAAACTAACATCATTAATGCATCCCATAACCCAGTTGGTGAAAGCTATATTGAAGCCCATATGAGTCAACATCATCCTTATGTATAGCCAAATTATCTAGTCATATGCCCTTGATAAGTAAATTTTTACAATCATCTATTTTCTCTTGTTTCTTTTGATGTTGTGCATTGCTTCCTGAGAAAATCCAATTTCTTCGTGTATCTACCTTCCATCCAAGACCCAAAACTCCTCTTTCAAGATGTCTATAAACAAGATTGACTTTAGTCTGATTGTTATGACTTTTACAAAAAAATTGTATATGCAGTTACAGAGGGATATAGGTCTGAAACTATCAAATGAGCCAAGATATTCTAACTTTGGAATAAGGGATAATAAATTCCATTTTAATGGTTCCAAGATAGCTCCTTTTATCCTTGATTCGTTCACAACTCATGTTAGATCCCCCCCCACTGATTCAAGAAAATGTTGAAATAATTCTACTGTCCACCCATCTAGCCCAAGCCTCTTATCTTTTTACATTTATTTAAGAATGCCTTCCACCTCCTCCTTTGTCACCGGAATCGACAACATCTCATTTTCCTCTTCCTCAACATATATGGGGAAAAATTATGCCACCCACACCACTTTCACTATGGTCACTACATCAAGGGATTCAAAAATATTTTTGAAGTGGTTCCTTCCCATGGTAGCAAGATCCTCAAAATATTTTGCTATCTTATCCTCCTTTGTCCTCATCCCCCAGATAGTATTTGTATTATTTCTCCCTTTGGCACAACTTTTAAATAACTTTGGGTTCTCATCCCGTACTAATATAGAAATTGATCTGCTCTTTAATCTACACTTTTGTTCTCTTTCCCAGAAAATTTTCTTTCTTTCCACCTCAAGGATTTTATTTTTTCACTTTTTTCCAATGTTTCCTATCCATCTTCCTCTGGGCTCTCCATTCTGGCCAACTCCTCACCTATCCATTTTAACCGCTCCTCCCCTTTATATTTTCACCTTTTTTGCACTCAATGGTGGCTTTCCTCATTCATTTCAGGTTCTCCCATAAGTGTGTAGCTTTTCTTAAACCCTCCTCTTCCCCCATAGGTCTCTAGGGGGCCTTGAATAGGGAGTTGTTGGATTCCTCCTTAAGCCATCCAGGGTTAAATTTGAAGGGAGATCTTGTTTTGTCATTGGATCCTTTGAGCTCCAGGAGAATATGATGATGATTCAATTCCCCCCCTTCACCAATCCATTGCCTAAGCATAGGGATTCTATCCATAAGCTCCTCTTTGATTAGGAATCTATCCAGCCTCTTTGCAACCCTAAATTCACCGATTCTCTTGATCCGCCAGGTTGGTCTCATATTAATAAGATTTATGTCAATAAACTTACCATGTCTAATTTTGTTTGAGGAATAGTCCGACAAAGTGTGAGTATGAGGAGTAGGACCCCAGGTTTCTGCCTATCCAATTGAGAAATTGAGGCCACCTCCTAAGATAAAGTTTGTATTGCAAATGAAGTATTTTTCCCACAACTGATTCCAAAAAACCATCTGATCCTGGCATGGTCCGTATATATTCAAGAGGAGGAGATTTGTGCAAATTTATATGTAGTAGGCTTCAAGTGTCAAGGCCTGTTCCAAACCCCATGAGCTAATAAATTTGAATTTTCCTTCTCTAAAGCCTTGGGTGAGACCCCTAAACCTTAATTTGGCATCTAGGCACTTAAAGGACCATCCTTGGTATATCTTAGAAATGAATTATTTCACATATTCTCCTACTCATAACGTTTATTGGAGCATTATTAAATTGGGGCCATATTTTAATATTAAGGCCTTGAGATCTAGTTTTGTCAGGCTACTACCCAGCCCTTTATAGTTTAGGGAAAGAATAATCATTCGTTCACCATGCTTGGGGTGTGCACTACTCTAATTACCCATGTTAAAGACCTTTTCTTCTCATATTTTATGTCAATTTTGGCTCTAAGTTGAGCTTTGGAAATGTTTTACTTCCTTCCCATGCGCCTTGGGCTCGAAGAAGGGTCCAGAAGATTCTATAAACCCCTACCACTTCCAGGAGGTTTTCCTTCTTTTATCAACATCTCATATTGTAAGGGATTCTCTCCCTTTCATGTTTTATATAACCAGGAATGCCCAAGAGGGGAGAGAGATGTTGGTCCAAGTGTAGTTCTAGGATATATGCGATTATGTTGTCGAGTGAATCATTTATGGAATTTTCATGTATATGAGAAATTTCATTATGCGAAGGCCTGGAAGGACCAGGCCCCGAAAGTAGAGACAAAAAATCCGCAAGAGAATTATAAAATGAAGGAGGAAGGTTGAGGACAATACCCTCATCCATTGGTACTATTGTAGCCATAGTTTCCTCCACTGTCTCAACTCAGCTCGAATCCTCTTCCATCTTCTGTATCTGTTCCTTTATCTCTTCCATCTCCGTATCCATGGTCTCCTCCTCTTATGTTGGCATAGGTTCCCCTTTCTTTTCTCCCTTATGTAACTCTGTTGGAGGCCTCTCCACTCTTATCACTTCCTCTTTCTCAAAACTGCTCTTTCCCTTCATGTGTTTCCTCCTCCTCCTTATACTTAGAGTGAAATCCTTTGCCATGTGTTAGTAATAGTGACAACGAAAAGGGAGTTTTTCATATTCAAGGGCTTGTATGAAGGACAAATATCTATAGTGCAGCTTAATATCCTCGGTTAGGCCTTATCGGGGGTTTAGGCGCATCAATATTCTTGCCATTCCTTATTCCCTTGTTCGCTTCCAGGAATTTCCCGAGCTTGTTCCCTATCTCTTTGAAGACATTTTCTGACTCGAGAGGGTGTGAGAGGCCTCTGATCTGGACCCAAATTGGAAGGTCTGCTATCTTCTCTCTTTGTGGATTGAATAGAGGGATCCATCGTTGGAATAAAATTAGAGCCTAGCCAAAACCCCAATTCCTCTCCAAAACCCACTGTAACGATTCCTTACTCTGAAATTTCATTATAAACTATTCATTTGATAATTTTACTATCTCAAATCGTTGGTCAGGGGCTTCCTTCCATGCCTTGGCTACCCATTCCCTGATGAAATTATCTGAATACTTCTTCCCTTTGGAACTTCCAACCAAGGTGAGTTCACCTATTTCCATTGCTTCATCAACCGAACTTTCGATACCGAGAACCAGAATGGGGATCTTCTCCTTTCTCCTCACTACTTTTGCTTTCTTCCTTTTTCCCCCTGAGCTATCAGTTCCCCCTTCATCTTTGTGCTCTATATGACCTCATTTTTTGAGGACTTCCACTTCAGCGATTGCATTAACCCTAAACCCATCTTCCCCGCCTATGTGATCTCTAGTTTCCCCTTCCAACTGAATGACCGAATCTGAGACAGAACCCTCTATAAAATTACCAGGAGTATACCAAAAATATTTATGAATTTCTTGAGTGTGGTGGAATACTAATTATCTCTCTTCTATTGTAATCCCTCGTCCCCATCTATGTGATTCAACCCAAACCCTCGTGTCCCTTGCAATGGCGTTAGTTATGTTCTCCAAGCCTTCCTCTCACAAGTAGGCTTGTAAACTCCTTTCTCCCACTCCCAGACTTCTCGGGGCTTTGTATGCTACCAAACCATCCACAATCCTGTCCTTGCTCACGGTCGTGGAGGAGACCTCCCCTCCCAAGAAATATTTCAGACTCTGCTTCTTAATATAGCTGCATCTAGCTACTATATGCTCAATTCCCCCTAAAGAAATAATGGAGCAATGAAAATCATGGTTTTTACCACTTACTCGTTGAAGCCCCTCTTCTACACTAGATATTTTGGCAAGAAGAGTTAAGAACCCATGACTTTCTTCTGGTGGCTTTGTTTCCAACAGAGTCCTTTTGTCCTTGCTGATTAGGATTTACTCCAGAGAAACCAGATCCCCTCCCTACTTCCTCTCCTCTCTCGAGCCTTGAGATATCCATGCACTCAGTCCAACTGGACCAATGAACTTCTTCATATTATGGTTTGTGATGTCCAAAGCCCACATTGTTAGCATATCCCCTAGCTCGAGATCCACCTCCACATTTTCTGATCTATTGACCATTGTTACCCTATTATCCTCTAGTCGACAGCAGCTAGTTTAGTTACCTGTTCACCTTCACGTCGTGTGCATGCACCTACCAGCCTAAACAATTGGCCTAACCTTCTTAGAAAACCTAAAGATGAAAACCGGAAGTGGAAAACTGTAAAAGCCTCTTACCCTTCATTTGCAGTGGTACAGTAACCGAGGTGCCTCATGCTTGCTCCCAGGTGCCACCACTTGTCTGCCATAAGTGGCTTTAGCTTCCAAGTACGACTTCAGACCTGAAAACAGCTACACGCCCCCATCGTTCTCCTGGTATCGGTCCCTACTAGGTTTTCTCCATCAGAGCTCCCTTCTTATGATATTTATTTATTATACGTTCCATAGCATATATGTCGCAATCAAAATCAATGTTGACACTTATTATTTCAAAAATTAATTAGAAAAAAAAAATCAAACCAAAATTCAATGGGTATAGATTCTAAGACCTTCTATTTCAATGTGATAGAATAATTTTTTTTTCTTCCAATTATATCTAAATTGGAATATATATATATATATATATATATATATATATATATATATATATATATATATATATATATATATATATATATATATATATATATATATATATATATATATATATATATATATATGTTGATATGTGACATAAATAACAAAGTTATAGTTTTCATCTAGCCTAATTTATAATCATGATTTATATTTTAAAAAAAAACGCTATTCTTAAAAGAGAAGTTTGACAAGTGAACTCTTCATAAATGAAGGGTTTTTGAAGTGTTGAATCCATATATGCAATTTAAAAATCAGTATAAACTACACAAATCAACATTTGACCACACATTTTTTTCACTAAATTCCAACAACAACATTGTGTTTACTCAGTCTACATAAGTTATTTTCAATATTACTTTTATTATCATTAATTAATATTTAATTTCTCTATTGATCCTCATTAATTAATTATTATTAATATTAATTTCAAACTTGTTACTAATACTAATAACTATAATCAATTAAAAATTTTAATAAATAATATTAATAACAATAACAAAATTAACATAAATATCGTTAGAAATCAAATTGGATAGTATTGAGTTACAGGATGGGTGACTTCCCGGGAAGTTCTGGTTACTGGATGCAAGACCCAAAAGTCATGATTGATGCCATGCGATTCATTTTAGTAGTTTCAATCCCACTTCTTCACTCGTGTGATCATCACCCAATGCAATGAGTGCTAAGTGGACTATTCAAAAATCATGATAAATTAGTTAGTTATGACTACCTCTCATGCAAATGGTCCTAGATGAATGACTTACTTAATGTTGTTGAATCCAAAAAATGATATCTAATATAATGCACTATAGAAACCCCTCATACTTAAATACAAAGAGTAAAGGGAGCTCTACTTGGATGGTTTATGAGGCACAATACTTGTTAAGGTTTTTCAAAATCGGGTAGCAAGCTAAGTGGGCTTGATTGTGGGGAAAAACTCCATAGTTAAGTTTGCTTGAGCCAGAGGAGTTTTGGGATAGGTGACCTTGTGGGAATTCCTAGTTACCAGGTGCAAGCTCAGGAAGTGATTATTGATGCTATGTGATTCATTTCAGTATTTTCAATCCAAATTCTTCACCCCTGTGAGAATCACCCGATGTAATGAGTGCTAAGTGGGATATTCAAAAATCATGATAAATTAGTCAGTTAGGACTACCTCTAATGGAAATGGTCATAGATGAATGACTCCGAATGAAATGAGTGCTAGGTGGATTACTCAAAAATCATGAGAAATTAGTCAATTAGGACTACCTCTCATCGAAATGGTCATAGATGAATGACTTAACGCAATTGAATCCAAAAAATTATATTTGATTTAAAGCATTGTGGAAACCCCTCATACTTGAATAATAAATTAATATTGATAATAAGAATATTATATGCTTCCACGAGATTTTGGGTTTTATAAAGTAATATTGATAATAAGATATGAGTCCACGAGATTTTGGGCTTATCTTCTTCTATGGAGATTTTGGATTATACATTTTAATCGGATGCAAGTTCAAATAATTTCTACTCAATAATTTTGATTAAAGGAAATCAAAGTTGATCCCAAACCATGGTTGACACTTCTTGTTTCAAACTAAATTTGTAATTTTTTAATTGAATAGAAAAAATAACAAATCAAACCAAAACTGAATCTAGACGGAAACTAACAACTCATATTATATTTTAAGGTGGTAAAATATTTTAATTTCTTTTAAAATTAATTTTCACATAAACATCGACCTTGTACTTCGCACTCAATTTCACTCCATAACTAATAATTATTGAATTTTTAAATATATATGATTATTAATATAATATTAATGGCTTTGAAAACTTGTGGAGACTTGTATCTTATGCTTGAAAAGCCTAATATTTGGGGTGAACACATCACTCATTTTTAAGGGCACAAAGTTTATATGATAATAAGAAGTGAGCAAGTCCAAGATAAATATAAAGAATGGGAGAGATAGTTAGAAGAAGAAAACAATAAGAGGAACATTGTAAATGTGGGAATTGAGCTGGAGGAGTAGCTATTAATTACTAATTCATTTGTTAATAAAGGGATGACGTTGGATTAAAATATATATGTTAATTAATACAATATTAAATTGAAATTTTATAAGAGGTAAAATGAGGTGTGATATTGGATTTATAAATTTAATAATTAATATTCACTGAGATGTTTTTTTGTAAATTTGGTAGTACCTTTCTATTTTTTATTTTTGAAAGAGAAAGTTGCTATACATATTCTATTGTATCTGATAGCATCAACCTGCCCAAAGGAAACAAGGTCTGTTGGCCACCTCAGAGAGTTATAAGCCAACCAAAATTGGTATGGTTTTTTCCTTCTACTCACTGCTAATATCCCTTTACTATGTCCATAATAGTTACAAGTAAAATAGAAACTATACATACTATCCTCAAAAAACATACAAAACTATAATCTAGGAGTGTCAACCATCTGAAGAATCGACAAGTGTTGGATCCTTTTCAGTAGACCCTGGGGTCTCTGCTTGTTGCATTCTCAAGAGTTGTTGTTCAATCCTTCTTATTCGCGCATTTTCTTGTATCTGAGACTTGCATATTTCACACATATCCTATTTAATTTGCTGAAGTTTAAAGAGGACTGAGGAATTGGCTTCCTTTTCTTGCATACTCAACATCGCCTTTGCCAATACACATTTAAATTTCCAGTATGTCTTAATTGATTGTTGAAATAGAGAAACTATACCTCTTATATTTCTTGGATCAAAAATAAAATCCATTCTAGCCTCTTGTTCTTTAAGATCATCATCATCATCATCAATTTTCCTCTCCCAACCATGAATGGTTTTACGAATGTACATTGGAGTCCCTAAATCATAAATATTTTCTATGTTTTCAAAAATCTATTTCTTACTCTTTCTGCCTCTTTTACTTGGACCAACAGTCTGAGTTGGTTGTAGCTTCTTCCCTGTTCCTTTGTTTTTACAATTCCCATTTTTTCCTTTTGTCATTTTTCCCTGAAAGAGACTGTTTATTAATGTGATTAACAACAACCATGTATATCGAAAGGGAACAAGTATATGGAACTTAGATTCAATATTAAACTCCGAATGATTATCCATTATCTAAGCACTCTAATATTTCTTGCCTGGTTCAATCTTTTGAAAGTTAACATGCTTTTCTCTTCCATTTCCGACATTCATCCACCATTGATTTAACAAGAAAAGGGTATTACCCAGAAAAACCCAATTATACTCAAAGCCTCTATTACTAGGATTGAACCAATGAAATTGAGACTTAAAAGAATATTAAAAACATGTTTGAATTGACCTCCCATTCTAGACAAAGACGCATGAATATTTTTTGAAAATATGAGATATCCTATTGCAGACTGAGACAATTAAATACTTTAAGGATAGGCTGATATGGCAAGGGACACAGAAATGCCAGCAGGAATCCCTATCTCTAAACTTACGATACCCGTTAATCTTCTCTTCCAGATACTTTGGAATAAGATGAAGGACCTTTACCAAACCATTCAAGACATTGATAAAGGAATTCTAGAACATACATTCATACTCATGAGAAAAACATAGACTAAACCAATGAGAATTAATATAACTGAGGTACTGGTAAATAGGGTTGGGAGGACTACGGAAATGGGGTTCTATCTCTAGCTCAACCACCTTTAATACTCCATGCAAAGTAGAGAAAATTAAAAAACTAACAGTGCATGGAAATTTCTCTATAACCCCTGTAAAAACTGTTTCTTTCATTGTCGGAATGCTAACAGGAAAACCGTATTGTAAAATTAGAGTAATGAAGACCATTACATACCAAGTAATTCTCCACCCACGATGATGTAATCCTTCTTCCTGCAAATCCTCTGTCATAACATCCATCTGAATTGCATCTACTATTTGGAATATAGCTTTGCAACATAGGTAACTTACCTTATGCATTCTCCTACCCCGTTGTCGTTGTACCATTCCATTCTATGCCATGCATTGATGAATTGGAGCAGCTTGCATCCTTATCATTTACTGAGGTTCATGTGGGAATGATTACCACTGCACTCCATTACTCTAATGCATGATGGTCAGCTGACAATATTCATTGGGATGTTGTTCTAGATTTCATATATATTTTAAAATTGAAATTAAATTAAAAATATATTGAGATCGGAATTCATTATGGAATTCCAATTCTTGATATGGTTTAGAATAATTAAATAAATATTTAGTTAGAAGAAATTAAATAATATTGATCATAATAGAAGGAGCCATCTTAAAAATATAATAAAAATATTGGAAAAATAATAATGATAATAATTGGTCAAAGGTAGATAATTGAAATATTCAAATTATTAATTAATAAATACATTTAAGTTGGAGTTAAGAAGGGGGAGATTAATAGAATTCCTAGGTAAAGATGAGGAAGAAAAAGAAATATTAATGATAAGAATATATGTTGTAAGAGAAAAAGGGGTCGACAATTATAGTAACGAAAGTGATTAGGAGGGCATAGAATTTTAAGTGGAAGACAAGGGCTTACATGAAATAAAATGGAGGGTGGGCTTCCAAGAATGGCTTAAATGGTGTCCATCATCTCGACTTAAATGGTATCCATCATCGAGTTAAAATTGTTAGGATACTTTTCAATTTGAAAGGCTTCTCTTATAATCCGATGAAAATGATAAGGGACAAAAGCCAAAATTTCAGTATTTTCAAAGGGAATGATTTGTTTTTTTGGCAATCCTTTTATCATATTTCTAAAGTGACTCCTTCCATTATGATTAGTATTATTTAATTATTTCTAACTAAGTCCATATCAAGAATTTCAATTCCATAATCAATTCCAATCTAAATATATTTTTAATTTAAATGCAATTTTCAAATATATATTAAATCTTGAACAACATCTCACTAAACATTAATTATTAAGTTTATGAATCCAATATCACCCATTTTATCTCCTATAAAATTTCAATTTAATATTTTATTAATTTATATATATATATATATATATATATATATATATACATATATATATATATATATATATATATATATATATATATATATATATATATATATATTAATCCAATGGTGAATTTTCAATTATTTTTCAACCCTCCAACAACAAATCAATTAGTATTCAATAATTACTCCTCTAGCTTCAATCAATTCCCACATTTGCAGTGTTTCTCTTATTGCTTTCTTTCTCTAAAATATCTCCCTCATCCTTTATATTTATCTTGGTCCTTCTCTCTTCCTATCGACATATAAGCTTTTTTCCCTTGAAGATATATCACACATTGGAGTCTTCATGCACAACACACATATCTCAACCCCATTATGATTGTGCCTCTAGAAATCTACATTCTATAATATATTATTAATTAATATTAATTATATAACTCCTAAATTATTTTTATTTAAAATAATTTCATATTTTAAAATTAACTCAATATTATAATTAATTTGAACTAAAATGATTTCCTATTTTAACATAAACTCAAATCAAAATTATAGAATTGTCATCTTCAATATAGAAATTATCTTATAATTTTAACATTATTTTAATTTAAAATTTAATAACTATTAAAATAAAAAAACTATGTATGAGTAATTTGGTAATTTTAAAAACAAATTTCACTTACATTATTTTAAAAATAATTTAATTTAAAATTATATAAATATTTAAAATCTAGTAGTCTAGTTAGCATATAAATAATTTTTGTGGCATTTTTTTTAGTTAAAAGGTTATTTAGTTTACTTGATTTTGACTAAAATCTCACAAAAGTTATTTTGTGTAGTTAATTTTAACTAAAATGTAAATATTTTTAAAAAATTAAATAGTTTAGATTATATAATTCTGATCTCAAAATATTTTCCGAATGTTAAATTTATTTATCTACTCAAAAATCTATTTTAAATAATAAAAAATCATAATTTTGTTTGAAATTATATTTCTAAAAAAAACCATTATATTTATAAATTAAAATTAAGATAAAAACATCAACAATAATTTTTTTTTTTTTAATCAAACTAAAATAATAATTCTAACCTAATACACTTATTATACAACACTTTTATATCAATTACCAATTCCAAAAATATGGTGAAATGACAGTTTTATATCCATTACCGTGCATTCATATCTTCCTTACCAATTCCAAAAATATGGTGGAATTTGACCACAAAGAGAGATGTTATTTATTTGGCCAAATTTTCAAGATTACTAATGTCAATTATTTGGCCTCTACAATCATCCCGAAATTCCAAGATATTTTTTAAATCTGTGATTGGCATAATAAGTTTAGTCAACATGGTCAAATTTGAAAATAATTGAAACGAAAAAATATTAATGTAATGAAGCTAGACAGGGTCAAATTTAAAAACCTATAAACCTTAAATATATATTAAATAGAAATATTAATGACATGTAGTGGTTATAAAGCTTCGGTGATGATGCGTATCTACCTTCATCGCTCTGTTGTTCTCGATATCGTTTGGCTTTATTAAAATTGAAATCCTATTGAAATTGCAAGATGAACACTCGCCTTCAGATTTCTGATGAGATGCAAATGACTTTCAAGAAACAGTGGTTTGATGCATCAAAGGAATGTCTATTGGAGTACCTACCTGGCTCCATTCTCCACGACATTCTCTCATGCTTACAGATCTATTATCTCTTGAGAATTCAGTTAGCTTCTCAAGATTGTGACCACATTATTTCCTCCTCTGAAGACATCCATCGGATATATGATGAGAGAAACCACGAGTCCTGGATTTCTCTCACAAATGATCCACAAAATCCGCATGGCTTTCACCTCTTCAACAAATCTAAACAGTGGGTATTTTTCCAGGTAATATTTCAGGGGGATCAGAGTAGAGGTTGGGTCCTCCAGGGAGCTGCAGACGGTGTTATGCTTCTGGTCAACAGTGAAGGGTAAATGGTAGCTGATAATATGTTAACGAAATGCTTTCGACCACTACCCGATATGATGGTTAGCATGCGGCTTGGCCTCTAGTCGTGTTTGAAGAAGAAGTTGTGGGCCAAGAAATCCATAATTAGGTGTGTGCAACCACCTATGTACATTGAGATAGTATTGGATCAGAACCCAAAGGCAGCCCGTGAACCATTTAGGGTGATAGTGTGGGGAGAACTGAGATCAAATCAGGTACATTGTCTTCTTCATACCTCCACTACAGATACATGGAGTGTTAGACTATGTTTAGGCATAGACGCTAGCTTATTCAGGAGACCATTTTTTTCCTGCATAGATCAAGGAAACAACACCATCTACCTGACCTCCTTCATTCTTGTAGATTTTCTATGCCTCGTTCCATTGTGGATCCAACTGCAAGTCCTCGCCTGACTTCCAAGCTTGCTGCCATATCGATCAGAAACATTTTTTTTCTATTTGATTTAATAATATATACCCTTTGGAGGATATATGGGTTCTTAATTATTCTGGCAATGAGAAACCCTTGTTGCAACCAGCCCAGGGTTCCAAAATAACTCTAACGTGATCACCTTTTCCTATCTTCCATACCAATCCCTCCTCAATTATTTTTAGTGACCCAAGGGTGGCTTTCCAAATTAGCAATGCCTAGAAGAGCATTTCTACAGGGGTCTGCAACCATTCAATCAAAGTCTTGGGATGGATGTATTTTATTTTTATGGCCATAGTCCAGAGGATTTTCTTTGGGAGAATTATCCAACACATTTTAGCTTCTACAGATGACACAAAAGAGGGAAAATATTTTATGGCCCAACCCCCTCAATCCTTTGGTCTGGATATCTTGTCTCTTGCTACCCATGGGAGAATTGCCTCCTCCTTTGAACAAGTGCACATAATTTTGCTATAGATTTTTCTTATCCTCTCTAGTATTCCTTTTGGCATCCAAGTTAGTGCAGCCCAGAGAACTAGGATAGCCATTAACACTGACTTGATTAACACCATCTTACCTGCTCCGGAGAGCCATTTATAACTCCAATGTTTTATTTTGTTTTCAATTTTTTCCACCATCCACATCTATTCTAACATTTTCTAGGAGTTAAGTTTGAGGAAAAAACCTAAATATTTGAATCTTTCTTCCATCATCTAAACCTCAAAAGGGAGCACCCCTGAGATCCTTCTAGAGTCCTCTCCTGAGAGGCCTTCCAATAGAATTTAATATTTTTTTACATTGATGCACATACCCGTGGCTGTGAGGAAAAGGTCAAGTATGGATTTTATGTCTTTCATGTCCCTTCTACTTCCATCACTAAAGAGGAGTATATCACCAATGAGCAACAAATGAGTGATCTGGAAATTTATCACTACTTCAATGCCTTTGATGTCCCCCCTTCTTTTGGCTTCTACGAACATCTGACCTAAACCTTCTGCTGCTAGGAGAAATAAAAATGGCGATAGAGGACACCTATGTATAATTCATCTTTGGATTTTGAATAAAGGAGATGTTGCCCCATTGATAAGCACCGCAAAAATAACATAAAAAATGCATCCCATTACCCAGTTAGTGAAAGCTATATTGAAGCCCAGATGAGTCAACATCATCCTTATGTATAGCCAGATTATCTAGTCATAGGACTTTGACAAGTCAATTTTTACTATCATCCCTTTTCTCACGTTTCTTTTGATGTTGTGCAGTTATTCTTGAGAAAATCCAATTGCTTCATGTATCTACCTTCCATCTAGTAACCTAAACTACTCTTTCGAGATGTTTATAAACAAGATCGACTTTATTCTAACTGCTATGAATTTTACAAAAAAAATTGTATATGAAGTTACAGAGGGATAGGGGTCCGAAATTATCAAATGAGCCAAGATCTTCCGACTTTGGAATAAGGGCTAAGAAAGATGAGTTTAATTGTTCGAAGATAGCTCCTTTTATCCTTCATTCTTCCAGAACTCATGTTATATCCTCTGCCACTAATTCAAAAAAATGTTGAAATAATTCTATTGTCCACCCATCCAACCAAAGCCTCTTATCCTTTTGCATTGATTTAAAAATGCCTTCCACCTCCTCCTTTTTCACTGGGCTCGACAGCATCTCATTTTCCTCTTCCTCAACATATATGGGGAAGAATTGTGCCACCCACACCACTTTCGTTATAGTCACTACATCAGGGTCTTTGAAAATATTTTTGAAGTGATTCCTTCCCATGATAGCCAGATCCTCAAAATATTTTTCTATACTATCCTCCTTCGTCCTCATCTCCCAGATAGTATTTGTATTATTTCTCCCTTTCACATAAATGTGAAGGAAATTTGGGTTCTCATCCCCTACTAATAGAAAAATTGATCTGCGCTTTAATCTCCATTTTTCTTCTCTTTCCATGAAAATTTTCATTGTTTCCACCTCCAAGATTTTTATTTTTTCCCTTTTTTTCAATGTTTCGTATCCATCTTCCTCTGGGCTCTCCATTCTTGCTAACTCCTCTCCTATCTATTTTAACTGCTCCTCCCCTTTATCTTTTCTCATTTTTTTGCACTCAATGGTGGCTTTCTTGATTCGTTTCAGGTTCTCCCAGAAGTGGTCGGATTTTTTTAAACCCTCCTCTTCCCCCATAGGTCCCTAAGCGACCTTGAATAGGGAGTTCTAGGATTCCTCCTTAAGCCATCTAGGGTTAAATTTGAAGGGAGATTTTGTTTTTCATTGAATCCTTTGTGCTCTAGGAGAATATGATTATGATTCAATTCCCCCCTTCACCAATCCATTCCCTAAGCATAGGGATTCTATCCACAAGCTCCCCTTTGATTAGGAATCTATCCAGCCTCTTTGAAACCCTAACTTTACCAATTTTCTTTATCCACCATGTTTGTCTCATCTTAAGAATATTTATTTAAATAAACTTACCATGTCTATTTTTGTTTGAGAAATAGTCCGATAAAGTGTGAGTACGAGCAGTAGGACCCCAGGTTTCCGCCTGTCCAACTGAGAAATTGAGGTCCCCTCATAAGATCAGGTTTGTATTGCAAATGAAGCATTTTTCCCACAACTCATTCCAAAAAACCATCTCATCCTATCATGGCCCGTATATATTCAAAAAGAGGATATTTGTGCAAAGTTCTATGTAGTAGGCTTTAAGTGCCAGGGTCGGTTCCAAACCCCATGAGCTAATCAATTTTAATTTTACTTCATTAAAGCCTTGGGCGAGACCGTTAGACATTAATTTGGCATCCAGACACTAAAAGGACCATCCGGGCATATTTGAGAAATGTATGACTTCAAATCTTCTCCTACTCCTAACATTTATTGGAGCATTATTACATCCAGGCCATATTTTGATATTAAGGCCTTGAGATCTAATTTTGTGGGGCTACTAGCTAGCCCTCTATAGTTTAGGGAAATAATAATCATTTTTTCACCACACTTGGGGTGTGAACTACTCTAAGTGCCCATGTTAATGACCTTTGGTTCTCATATGCTATGTCAATTATGGCTCTAAGTTGAGCTTTGGATAGGTTTTACTTCCTTCCCATGTTCTTTGGGCCCAAAGAAGGGTCCAAAAGATTCCATAAAACCCTACCACTTCCAGGAGGTTTTCCTTCTTTTCTCAACATCTTAGATTGTAAGGGCTTCTCTCCCTTTCATGTTTTATAGAACCAGGAATTCCCAAGAGGGGAGGGAGATGTTGTTCCAAGTGTGGTTCTATGATATATGTGATTATGTTGTCGAGTGAATCGTTTATGGAATTCACATGTATATGAGAAATTTCATTATGAGAAGGTCTGGAAGGACCAGGGCTCGAAATTAGAGACAAAAGATCCGTAAGAGAATTAGAAAAGGAGGGAGGAAGGTCGAGGACAATACCCTCATCCATTGGTACTATTGTAGCCACAGTTTCCTCCATTTTCTCAACTCAGCTCGGATCTTATTCCATCTCATGTATTTGTGCCTCTATCTCTTCCATCTATGTATCCATGGTCTCGTCTTCTTATGTTGGCATAGGTTCCCCTTTCTTTTCTCCCTTATGGAACTCCGTTGGAGGCCTCTGCACTCTTATCCCTTCCTCTTTCTTAGAATAGTTCTTTTCCTTCATGTGTTTCTGTTGGGTATGTGTTATATTCTTTCCACGATTAGCCCCACGTTACCGTATAAGGCTCAAGAACCGAATGTGTGGGCCGCGAGGGCGGCGCCCCCACCGTGCTGGGGCCCGGCAGCGCCTCGCCTAAATAAATTATGCTTTTTAAAGTGGGACTCACTCAGCGGATCCGCCCATGGTTTCGCAGTACATGGTTTTTGGGTACGATGGTTTTCGGCCCCTGGTATTTTGTAGATCCGGTCAAGGGAACTACGGTTATGTTCTAATCCAGGGTTAATGGATTAGGGTTTATGTATGCTTCAGTATGTATATATATGTGTTGTAACAATAAAAGGAATATAATGAAAATCAAGATGGTCGTCCTGATTTGGGATCCAGGGGAAAATCTCTGTGTTTATCTATTTTATGTTTTATGCTCTCGCTATTCTTTATTTTCTGTTATAAGATTCGTGTGTAGATAATTTTTGTTTAGGGTTAAAACCTACATTTGGTATCAGAGTTGTTTCGGCTTCAAGGGGACGCCTTTGCTGCTGAGGGTTTTTTGCTCGGGCTTGAGGTAGACCCCCGTGCGCGGAGATCCGCGATCGCATTCTTGAAAGAATATGTATGAAAGGAAGTGAAGATAGAGATCAGAAATTTAATGGTCGAATGAGGGTTATGGAAGTCAAGATGGAGGATCGTCAGACAAAGATCAAGGATCGCTACTGCAAATGCACCAAAACCAACGGCGATGTCAGATGAAGACTGGAAGAAACTGGATCGGAAGGCTAAGAGCACAATACGGTTGTGTGTCTCAGATTCAGTATTGTTGAATGTATCCGGGGAAGCTACGGTGAAGAATTTGTGGGAAAAACTTGGGAATTTGTACCAATCTAAGTCTCTGGTGAATAAGTTGTTCCTGCGGAAAAAGCTGTATAACCTGAGGATGAAGGATGGAGACTCGGTGACAGAGCATCTGAACACCTTCAATACTATGGTAAGTCAGCTGTCGTCTGTTGATATTAAAATCTCAGATGAAGATAAGTGCATCAGTTTGTTGTGCTCTCTACCAGACTCGTGGGACAGTCTGGTTATTGAAATAGGTAGCAATACAACTACCTTGAATTTTGATGACATTGTCTCAGCCTTGCTGTCGGAGGAAATGAGACGGAGAAATATGGAGGGTCAGAATGGAGATGCCTTATCTGTACGAGGAAGGTCCCAGAACAGAAACAAGAATAAGTTTTCGAGTGGGAGATCTAAATCTAGAGGGAGATCTAAATCTCCTGGAAAGTTTGTAAAGGTGTGCTGGAAATGCGGAAAGGAAGGGCACTACAAAAAGGACTGCAGATCTAAAGCTCCCGAGAAAGGAAAGGGATCTGATGATGCTCCTTCTGCAGAGGCAAAAACCACCTCGGATGAAGGTGGGGATGTGTATTTGGCTTCTTCTTCAAATACACATGTAGATCATGAGTCATGGTTGATTGACTCAGGTGCATCCTTTCACTTCACTCCCTATAGGGAGTGGTTCTGCGAGTATGAGAAATATGATGGTGGTGATGTCTTCCTAGGGGATGATAGGAGGGCCAGAATCATCGGACGTGGAAAGGTCAAGCTGAAGCTGCAAGGTGGGAGGATTAGAACACTTCTTGGTGTTCTGCATATTCCTACATTGGCCAGAAATCTGATTTCTGTAAGCAAGATGGATGATGCAGGTGTAAAAACAGTGTTCGAGAAAGATGCCTGCAAGATGGTTCGGGAGCACTGGTATTAATGCGGGGAGTTCGGACTGGAACTCTGTACAAGCTACAAGGTAGCACTGTTATTGATGGGTGTAACAGTTCTGTGGTTCCTGAAAGTGGGACGGAAAGTCTAGCTGTCTCTGGAGAAAAGACCATGCTATGGAATCAAAGGCTTGGACATATTGGAGAGAAGGGCCTTCGGATACTGCATAGAGATGGTATGGTAGAAGGTATGTCTAATTGTTCTCTGAATTTCGATTTCTGTGAACATTGTGTATATGGGAAGCAGAATCGGGTGAGTTTTCCTTCTGGTGCTAAGAGGGCAAACAAGATATTAGAACTTGTGCACAGTGTTGTGTTTGGGCCTGTGTCAGTTCCATCACTGGGAAAGTCTGTGTACTATGTTTCATTCATAGATGACTTCTCAAGAAATACATGGATATATTTCTTGAGGAAGAAATCTGAAGTCTTTGACAAATTTAAAGAATTTAAGGCTCTGGTGGAAAACCAGATAGAGAAGAAGATAAAGGCGCTGAGGACAGATAATGGTGAGGGTTGCAGGAAGGGTGAAAGTTTAAGAGATAGCCAGTATGTGATAGAAGACTACTCATACACACATAGGCAAATGGAATTCGAGAAGAATGAATAGAATACTTTTGGATGGAAAAACAGAAGCATGCTGAGTGAAAATGCTTGGGTTAGGACAAGTCAAAATGAGTAGTGGAAGGTACATGTTATGAGAGACCAGACAACTATCAGCGTTGGAAGTTTGACCCCACATAAGTATGGATGGTAGAAACCCCCTCACATCAGGTATTTAGATGTGATATATATCATGATTAAAGAGAAAGGGACTAGGTGAATAATAATCAGGTGCATCTTTATTGGGTATAAGGATGGTTTAAAGGGTTACAAGCTTTGGAACCCAGAAACAAGGAAGGTTGTGTACAGCCGAGATGTGGTGTTTAGAGAAGTGAAAGATGTTTTTAAACATGAAGTCCTACCAAAGGAACCTAAGAAGATAGAGTTTGAGCTAAAGGAGGATGAATCAAACTCTACAACAGAAGAAGACTCAGAAGATGATGAGCCACAAACTCTAGCTTTAAGAAGATCAGTTCGGGAAAGAAGGCAACCAGAAAGGTATAGTCCATCTGCTTTCTATTTAGGTTTTGCCTTAACTATAACTGATGATGAACCCAGAACTGTCAGGGAGGCAGTAGATTCAAAGGATGGAAAACTCTAGAAGGAGGCCATGGTTGATGAAATGGCATCCTTGCACAAAAACGATGCATGGGATCTGGTGGAGTTGCCGGCTGGAAGGAAGCCCATTGGGAGCAAATGGGTGTTTAAGAAGAAGATGAATGTAAAAGGCAAGGTGGAGAAATACAAAGCTCGGTTGGTAGCGAAAGGTTATTCCCAGGTGCCGGGAATTGATTTTGGTGATATTTTTTCTCCTGTTGCCAAAGTTACTTCTATTAGATTACTTTTATCTGTTGCTGCTGCATTTGATTTTGAGATAGAATAGATGGATGTGAAGACAACATTTCTTCACGAGGATCTAGAAGAGGAGATCTACATGAAGCAACCTGAAGGCTTTATGGTGAAGGGTAAGAAAGAACTGGTATGCAGGTTGAAGAAGTCTCTGTATGAGTTAAAACAGTCACCAAGGATGTGGTATCAGAAATTTGATACCTATATACGGGGACTTGGCTTCACCAGAAGCAAGGAGGATCACTGTGTTTATTTTAAATTAATTGGTGACCATGTTATTTATTTGGTATTATATGTGGATGATATGTTGTTGATTGGAAATGACAAAGAAATTATCCAAGATTTGAAGACCCAACTGTTCTCCAAATTCGACATGAAGGATCTTGGTGTTGCAAAATATATTTTGGGCATGGAAATTAAGAGAGATCGGGTAAAGAGGAAGCTCTGGTTAAACCAGACGAAGTATGTCGAGACTATATTACAGAGGTTCAATATGCAGGATAGTAAACCGGTGAGTGTTCCTATTCCTGTAGGCGCAAAGCTTTCTGCTGAACAGTGTCCCAAGACACAAGAAGAAGAGGAGGATATGTCCCGTGTTCCGTATGCAAGTGCAGTGGGTAGCCTGATGTATGCAATGGTATGTACTAGACCAGACATTGCACATGCAGTGGGAGTATTGAGCAGGTTTATGTCAAACCCAGGGAAGGAGCATTGGACAGCAGTGAAGCGGGTTTTCAGATATTTACGTGGCACTAGTGACTATGGCTTGTGCTACCAGGGAAGACCAGGATTGGAAAAAATGTTGGACATTCGTGGTTTTTTTGATGCAGACTGGGCTGGAGATCTGGACCAAAGAAGATCTACAAGTGGGTATGTGTTTAGCCTATTTGGAGGTGCAGTCAGTTGGATGAGTAAAAGACAGTCTGCAGTGGCGCTTTCAACTACAGAGGCAGAATACATAGCAGCCACTCATGCAAGCAAGGAAGCAGTTTGGTTGCAGAGATTGTGTTCAAGTATGGGGTTGGTACAGCAAGCTATAAGGATAGACTGTGATAGCCAAAGTGCAATTTTCTTGGCTAAGAACCCTGCTTATCATTCAAAGACAAAGCACATTGATATTCAATATCACTTTGTTAGAGATATGGTTGAGGCTAAAAGGGTGTTGCTGGTAAAGGTGGACACTTTGAAGAATGTTGCAGATGCATTGACGAAGTCTGTGAGCACTCAGAAGTTCTCTTGGTGTAGAGAAACAATAGGTGTTGAAGAATTGGCCCAATGACTAAGCTCTCCTGTGGCCCCCTGTGGAAAGAAAACAACAAGTGGGAGAATGTTGGGTATGTGTTATATTCTTTCCACGATTAGCCCCTTGCGTATGTTGCGTGGGTTTCAGTGTTTTTGGGATCCGCCCATGGTTTTGCATGGTTTTGGGGTTCGATGGTTTTTTATTTTTGGTATTTTGAAGATAGGTCAAGGGAACTACGGTTATGTTCTAATCGAGGGTTAATGGATTGCAGGGTTTATGTAAAGCTCCGGCATGTATATATATGTGTTGTAACACTGAGAATATAATAGAAAATAGCTGGTCGTCCCAATTTGGGATCCAGGGGAAAATCTCTGTGTTTATCTATTTTATGTTTTATGCTCTCACTATTGTTTATTTTCTGTTATAAGATTCGTGTGTAGATAATTTCTGTTCAGGGTTAAAACCTACAGTTTCCTCCTCCTCCTTATACTCAAAGGGAAATAATTTTCCATGTGTCCATACTGGTCACAATGAACAGGGAGTTGTTCATAGTCAAGGTCTTGTATGGAGGACAAATATCTATAGTCCAATTTAATATCCTCGACTAGGCCTTATCAGGGGCTTAGGCGCACTAATATTCTTTCCATTCCTTGTTCCCTTGTCTTCTTCCAAGAATTTTCTAAGCTCGTTCCCTATCTCTTTGAAGACATTTTCTGACCCGAGAGGGTGCGATAGGCCTCAGAGCTGAACCCAAATTGGAAGTTCTGCCACCTTCTTTCTTTGTGAATCGAATAGAGGGCTCCATCATTTGAATAAAATTGGAGTATGGCAAAAACCCCAATTCTTCTCTTAAACCCACTGTACTGATTCCTTACTCTTAAATTTAATTATAAACCATCCATTTGATAAGTTTAATGTCTCAAATCACTGGTCAGGGGCTTCCTTCCATGCCTTGGTTGCCCATTCCTTGATGAAATTAGCTGAATACTGCTGATGAGTTCACATATTTTCATTTCTTCGTCAAGAAAAATGGCGATATCGAGGACTAGACTGGGGATATTCTCATTTCTTCTCACTACTTTTTCTTTCTTCCTTTTTCCCCCTGAGCTATCAGTTCTCTTTTATCTCCCTGCTCTAGATGACCTTTTTGTTTTACGACTTCCACTTCATCGATTCCATTAACCCTAAACCCCTCTTCCCCACTTATGTGATCTTTGGTTTTCCCTTCCAACTGAATGACCAAATCCGAGACGAAACCCTCTGTAAAATTACCAGGGGTAGACTAAAAATATTTATGAATATCCTGAGTGTGGTGGAATACCAATTATCTACCTTTTTTTATAATATCTCCTCCCCATATATGTGATTCAACCCAAACCCTTGTGTCTCTTGCAATTGCATCGACTATGTTCTCCAAGCCTTCCTCCCATAGGTAGCCTTGTAGACTCCTTTCTCCCACTCTTGGACTTCTCATGGCTTTGTGTGCCACCAAACCATCCACCATCCTACCCTTTCTCATGGCTGTCTAGGATATCTCCCCTCCCAAAAAATATTCTTCTTAATATACATGCAACTAGCTACTATATGCTCAAGTCCCCCTGTAAAAATAACAGAGTGCTGCAAATCATGGTTTTTAACACTTACCCATTGAAGCCCTGTTGCACTGAAAATTGTCACTTTGAAATTATGCTATCTGTATGAGCTCATTATCACTCATATGTTCCTCCTTTGCAAGTATAAAACATCAGTTCCTCATGTCAAGCTTTTAAAAATAAGATAAAAGCTCTGAAAACCTCTAAAACTTTGGTATCGCACTTTCTCTTTGTCTTACCTGCGGTCCTGCACCTAATGGTCATGTCTCCTGTGTATCGGACCGCACTTTCTCTATGTTAAGGGTGAAGACCCCTGTAAAAGATTAAAAAGTCGCAAGTAAACTCAAAAATCTCACTTTCAGTAAAGTCTAGAAGCCTCTGGAAGGAATCTTGCGGTGGCAGAACCGCTCTTTTCAGGTTCATGTATCCCTTGCCTTAAGGAGCTAACCCCTTGATGTGAGGATATTGTCCCTTTGAAGGAGGAATTTATCCCTTCATATTTGGAAGTGTAACCTCCTCCTTTGCACTATAAAAAGAGGCCTTGGGCAGCCTCAAAGGGGAGTTCAAGCTTTAGTGTTGTTTGAGATAAAGTGCTGTTGGAATTTAGACTCCTTTAAATGAGATTTTATGAGGAGAGATTACATACCTGTATGTGTCTCAGTTAGAAGAGTGCAAGACCTGTCAAAGTAGAGGAAATTCCTACTTCAGACCTCGGAAGGACTTGTTCAACATCAAGGCTGAAAAATTTTGTAAGGTTCTTCTACTATTTCAAAGTTAATACAAATAAGTTTGTTTTTCTCAATAAACCGTCATTCGATTGTTTATTTTATGGATTCCTTGATCACCATAATGGATATGATTGATAAATTTATGCTATTTAGGTGCTACTAATGTTTTCTTGTTTGTGATTGTAGGTCTTCAAGGATAACTCTTTCAGGCGATTGGAGGAAGACTACAACGAACAAGCTTTGGATCGAGGTAGGACCTTAACACCTTTGTAGCATTTACTTATAAATCATTATATATCTAGAGAAAGATAGATTTAATTGTCTGTTTGTTGCTAAAATATCTTCTGATACTAGGGAGATTGGTATTGTCCACAAGATCGATTTATCTGGCCAACAAATTGGCGACTCCGCTGGGGAGGGAGTTTGGATTTTTGGTTTTCCTTTGTTTTGACTTTAGAAAATGTTTTTTATGGTCTTTTATTGATGTATACTTGCCTGGGTAACTTAGGTTTACTTCGCTTTGAAAATTTTTGAAGTATTTTGAGTTTTTATTGAAATTTTATAGGGACCGCACTTTGCCTTCATACACAGTGCGGGCATTTCCGCAATTTCCTTGAGTAACCAGTGCGGGACTGCACCTGTTACTTCTAGGGCTTGCGGACCCTGTTAAAATTTTTAAAATATTCAGATTTATTCTTCCAGTTTTAGTTTAGATTGTTTTAGGACTCTTAGTGTCTGCCCAGATCTGTATCTTTCTTATCAAAAACCTCTTCTGAGTGATTCCCAATAGTATTTTTGTTTTGGGTGATTTTCTAGAAGTTTTGGATACTTGGAGTGGTTTTCACTTTGTCTCTGTAGTGACTCAAATATTAGAAGCTTGAAATATCATATATCACTGGTGTATTTTTGTCTTCTTGATGAGTCTAACTTGGTTGAGAAATCCATTCTTTTTGAGTAATAGATCTATTTTTCTCTTTGCAAATCTTTGAAAAAACTTTGTTATAAGTTCTGAATTTCATTTTTACAAAAGGAAACATATCTGAATGTTTTTTGATTTGTTTGTATTCTGCACAAATGATTCCTTAGTTTACTGAACAAATAAGCAAAACATTCTCAAAAAAAAAAAATTAAGCTTTTATCCAATTAGATTTTCAAAGTTTTTAGATTTCAAAATTAGTTTTTCATAGTTTTGAATGCTTTCTAGAACTTGTAGATCTCTTTTGAAAGAAAATTTGTCTTTGTAGTTTCGAGTCTCGAAAGTGAAAGGGATTTATTGTGAGCATTGATTGTTTGTCTCATTTTGAGTTCTTATTGAAAAGCTAAAATATTTTCTTTTAATTTATTCTTATGTTCAAAGAAAGAATTATCTCTTAAGAAATTGCATTTCTTGAACTCTTTCTTAGCTAGACTTCATTGAAAGAAAAATGAATTTCTTATGATTTTAGGTGCATTTTTTAGTATTTTTGGAAGTCAAGTCTTCACACCATCAAAGTTTCATTTCCATGTCTATTGAATCAAAGAATAGCCATAAAAACAACGCTTAATTAAAATTGAATTAGTAACTTTTTCTATTTCTAAGGCTCTTATCACCAATATAGCTTAGGCTAGTATCTTGGAGTAGGGAGTAATTAACTCTCCAAGATAGTAAAAACAAACAAGTAGATAAATATTAAGCTAGGAAATAAATCCAATTGTAATTGGTACAATCTAGGAAGCTTCTCTTAAAGGACTTAATCACGAGATCATATCCGAACCTTTGAGACAATCAATTCCGTTTCATTGGTAAAGATAGAAGATCTGCGCGCATTACAAACGGTAAACCTCGGATTAACCATTGTCGAGGAGCCTGGGGTCACTTGTTGGTAAACCTCATATTAACCATGTCGAGGAGCCTTCAAGGGGATTGAGATTTGTTACTCTGCCCTTGCGCGTAGAATCGGATCGTAGACTGTTCCCCCAGTTGTATTTTTTATTGTTGGTAACCTTAGTGTCCATAAAATTAAGATTATTTCCTAAGGTTATGGTGAAGGAAAGATCTCACTGTAACTGGAGCAGACTTCGACTAAACTCAATTCGACTCTCTGGGGGGTTCTCTTCACTCGAGATGGTTTTGTGAAGAAACTTGTGCCAGTCTGTTTCATTAAGCATGTTTTCAGGGTAACTGTTCCAACCACCCTTTCTGTGTTAAAATTCTACTAAGTTGGATTTCATCACCAACTACTATTTTTTGATATGGGAAGTTACTGTTTGTGTGTGGTTTTAACTCTTAGATTTTTAGGCATGTGATTTAGTTTTTTGTTCCTTTAGAGACTTTAGGTTTTTTTATTGAAATTTTCTTTGTTTGTGTGTGATTAATTGATATTCAATCATGGCAGAATTACTTAGACAGTCCTAGAGACTTGAGGGAAAGCCCTCTGAGTATACACCAAGTCAACATGAAGGGCTGTGTGCTCTAGTATCATCTAGTGGCAGTAGAATTAGATCAACAGAAGTTGGAAGTTCATCTATAGTTGTTCATCTTGATCATCAAATACCAACAACAGAGCATATTCAAGAGCCGATTTCAGTTTCCGAAGTTACTGGTAGTATTTCTCCTTCCATTTAACTAGCTGAAGAACCTGAAATTTCTGAGCCTGACACTAAACGTATTGTTTTGGAACCATCCTCAGGATTTATTACTCCAACTTCTAGTGATCCTGGTTCACCTAGGGTAAGAAATATCATTATTGAAGATCTTTCTACTGGCCTCATTTCTATTGAAGAACTTGTCAGTCCAGACACAGAAGTAACTCTTCCTGAATCCCCACAGAGTTTGAATCTTAGAGAGCGTGAATCCATTTTCTATAGTCCTATTAGGAGTGATGCTTGGCATTTATCTTTGAAATTTTTTTTAGAAAACCTGGGTATTTCTTTTTCACCACCTCAAATTCCTTTTCATCCTATGCCCAGAGGTTATTATCCTTCATCCGTCATGGCTGGAGAGTCATATATGTTTTTCCAAACACCGGAAACATTTTTATACGGTGGTCCTTTTGTTCCTTCGGGGTACCAGGCACTCTCTTGTACTATCTCAGGAGCAACTCCTCGACCTACTAAACAAGTGTTATCATCTGGTATTAATGGAGTTAAAACTGAAACGTCAAGCACAGAGAAAATATTTATGATGTCTGGTAATATTCCAAATCCTCAACCTCAAGGTGGTCAGTTACCACCTGGGGGGAAACCTCAAGGCAGTCAGTTACCGCCTGGGGGGCAACCTCAGGGTGGTCAGTTACCATTTGGGGGGGAACCTCAAGGAAGTCAGTTACCGCCTGGGGGGAAATTTCAGGGTAATTTTTTATGAGGTCAAGCCGTGGGACAATATTATTTTGGAGAAAAACGACAAGGAAAGTACATACCTCAAGGTTATCAACCTTCAAGACAGTACATACCCCAAGGTCAACCCCAGACTCAGTATATTCCACAAGGTCCTTATCAACCAAAGATTCAGTACGCACCTCAGGGTTATCAACCTCAAGGTAAGTACCCAAGTCAAGGTTTCCAATCACCTTCTAGTCAATCATTTGTACAAGGAGCTGGAAATTTACCACTTAATTATCAACCCTACATTCAACCAGGTTATGGTCCTACATATGCACAACCTTCTACGGGACAATACCTCGGAATGAACATGGTGTGAGATCCATCCCAAATTCAACAGAATATTCAACCTAATGTGCAGTTACCTAATCAACCTAGACAGCCTTTGGTTTCTGGTCCAACCCAACAACCTGTCCAGCCTACTGTTCAAATCCCTGCACCTGGTTCTGTTTAGTAGCCTGGGCCTAGTACACCTCAGACTCCACCTCAAACGGCTGCAACTAATACAACATCCTTTCAACCTATAACACCTATTTCTGGAGTATTTGTATCTCTGTCTTCTTCTATCCCTGCTACCGTGCAAATTCAGTCTCTATGCCCCAGTCAGGACCTACAGTTCATACTTCTGTCCAGATGCCTGCAGGACAAGATGGTACAAGTACGATTGCTACAATTGCCACAAGTCAACCACAATTCACATATCAACTGTACCAGGGACAGTATCAATTCAGTCCTGTTTCACAAAATCCAATTTATCAATTTCAACTATATCCTGGCTATACTTATCAACAACCTCAACAACCCCAGTTTAGTCCGATTAATCCTGGTTTTCCGAGAGGTTATACCATTCCTAATGAAAATCCGATTCCAAGTTATCCTGGATATCCTCCGCCTAGAACTGGTCTCATTACTCAAGGTTTTCGTGACCCTAACCATCAGTTACCATTTATTGCAACTTTGGATTTACCTGATTTGTTGTGCCTTACGAATGATCCAATTTACTATCTTCCGTATTGGCTGCCAATGCCGCATAAGTTGCTTAGTGATATATCAAAATTTGAGGGCAAGTCAGGAGAGGACCCATCAAATCACGTTATGAATTATCACCTCTGGTGTGCATCTAATTCAACAATTGATGATTCAATTCAGTTACGCCTTTTTCAATGAACTCTTATTGGTCTTGCCGCCAAATTGTACATTAAGTTACCATGAGGCTTTTTTAATAATTTCAATCAGTTATAAACTGCTTTCTTAACTCATTTTCAGTTTCCTGTCATATACGAAAATGGCATGGAACTTTTAACTTCACTAAAATAATCCAGTCCACATATATTTCTAATCATATTCAGGAATAGTGACGTAGAAGGCATTTAGTGAAAGTTTTCATTCCGAATCAAATTTTGGCGGAGTGGTTCATTAAAACATTTTTACCCAAAATCATTGAAGATATAGCTAAGGGAGGAGTTTTTACTAAGGAGCAAGTCATTGCTCAAGCTCAATACCTTGACCTCATTTATACGCAGTCAGGTAATTTACATGAAAAAATCCCTGATCTTCCAAAACACGGTCAAATAGCTGCAGCTCCTTTAGGGCCTCATGCTGCTGATGGTATGATTGGTTTAGTTAGTACTAAAAGTAAGAAGAAATATTCAAATAATTATTCTCCTATAATAGCTTTACTTGATTACCCGAAAGGAGATTCTTCTGCTGAAGTTTCTGCCGACATCCATGTCGTAGAGACATCTATGAACAAATCTAAATCTGGCAGTAAAAAGAAGGGGAAGAATAAAAACAAACAAAATTCAAAATATAAAACAGATAAAAATGAATCTACTGACGAAAAATGCAAACCTCGCTATCCTTGTTTCATTTGCAACGAGGATCATTTTACTAAAGAATGCCCACATCAAGCAGAAGTTTTGAAATTCGTTAAAGATTCTTAAATGCCTGCTGTCTTGAAGGATACTTTTCCTACTCAAGATAGTAAGATGATTGGTTCTACCTCGAACGCCTCAGAACAACCCATTATGATGATGTATCATGTTAGGATTGCGATGGGATCAGAAGATTATGGTAGTAAAAATCTTGTTGGTGGTAAAGAAGTAGAGTCTTCTAATTCAAACACATCAACTACACCTCCTCTCATTTCTGATCCGCTACAGATCGAGAAACCAAACTCAGAATTAGTAATCAAACTGCCTACTAAAGGTGTACTTCGTAAATCAGCTTTCAATCCACATGCGAGAGCTGCTCAGAATTACAACATTGTTGAGGACTTAGCTATTTCTCCTTCAACAATGTCAGTTTTCGAAGTGCTGCAATTGTGCCCAGCGCAGCATAAATTGCTATTGTCTGCCATAGGAGCTGTCGATATTCAGGATTTGAACCTAATAATCTTCGATTTCGAGAATAGTACACCCTGCCTACCCCATCAAATGGCTTTCCAGATTCTAGTATTAGTCAAAAACAGACTGGTCTTTCGGACTGTGATGGATGAAGGGGCTTCTATGTGTATTATGTAGATCCAGTGTTGGAAATCGCTTGGTTCTCCCACACTCAAACAATCTCCGACAATTATAAAAGCTTTTGACGGCCGAGGGTTCCATCCTTTTGGTATTTTGCAGAATTTACCTATAGAGGTAGAAGGAAAAACCGTAAATCTAGATGTGGAAGTGGTTGATGCCCCTCTAGATTACGACCTTCCCCTAGGTCATAGTTGGTCTTATGCTACGACTGTTGTTGTTTCATCGGTATTTCGGCTTATTAAGTTTCCACATCAAGGAAATATCATTACAATACACTAATTAACTTATTTCTCATTCGATCCAACCTCTACAGATAGTATTCAACACATTGATAAAATGGCTATCCCTTACAAGGATGTTGGCGTAGGTTTGATTAAAGATTCCGGTTTATTGGGAAAATTTACCTTTCCTCCTCCTAACGTATCGCCTTCTATTGCAAATATTCATATGATTTCATCGAATACTGTTACTTTTGATGATACTTGGATCGTACCTTCCGATTCCGAGGTGGATTCATTTGATGGCCCGATGCCTTTGAGTCCCTTTGAACTTGCATATGAGGTTGTATAGTCATTTTCCGATCCATCTTCATATGAAACTAATCCAATGAATGTGATCCATGAGGAATCACTTTCTATATCTAGCTCAGCTACAACAACATTTCCCGATCTTGTTCATATTGATGAACAGATTCGTGAACTCTTTTCTGTTGATGATCTACCATGGGAAGATCTACATGACCGATCTTCATTTTTTCTTGATTTATATCATTTTGAAAATGATTTCTCTTCTATTTTTTCTACTAATTATGTCAAAGAACCACAAAATCCATTGCAACATCTTGACTCTGAGTTAAATTTGGAAAATATCTCTAGAATGGTTCCTCTTGACATTTTAGTTAAGCCAGGAATTATTGAAAACATTCATATAGGTGCTTCCTGTATGGAAAATGAAATCAAAACTTATAAAGCCCTATTTCAAGAATTTCATGATGTGTTTTCTTGGTCATATGAAGAAATGCCAGGAATCGATCCGTCAATTGTTATTGATGAAATTAAGACTTACCCAGATGCTAAACATGTCCGAAAATGACTACGTCAAATACATCTGAGAAAAGTTGTTGCTATCAAAGTTGAAGTTGAGAAATTACTTCGCGCAGTGTTCATTTATCCAATTCCTTTAACTGATTGGGTATCGAATATTGTTCCTGTCAACAAAAAACAAGGAACGATAAGAGTGTGTATCGACTATAGGGATATTAATCGAGCTTGTCCTAAAGACAATTATCCAACCCCCTACATCGATAAAATTATCGATGATTGTGTCGGTAGTGAAATGTTCTCCTTTATGGATGGTTTTTCCAGTTACAATCAAATAAACATACTCCCTGCTAATCAACCTACAACAACTTTCACTTGTCTGTGGGGAACATTTGCTTATTGCAAACTACCCTTTGGATTGAAGAACGATGGGGAAACTTTTCAAAGGGCTATGTCTTACACATTTCATGACATGAAGCACATTGTGCAGCCTTATCTCGATGATTTACCTGCCCATTAATCACGGAGGGCCGATAATCTCACTCATTTACGAACAATCTTTATGAGATGTAGGCATTATCGAATTCGGCTGAATCCACACAAATGTGTTTTCTGTGTAGAATCGGGTCACTTACTGGGATTTTTCATTTCAAAAGAAGGCATTTGTGTTGATCCGTTGAAGGTTGAAGCTATTTTAAATCTACCTCCTCCTTCGACTCTCCACCAACTCCAAATTTTTCAGGGGAAAGCAAAAATTTTACGTTGTTTCATTCCTAACTACGTTGAGTTAACAAAGGGTTTTACCAGGTTGTTAAAATAGAACGTTCCATTATTTTGGGATGAGATCGCTGATTGATATTTCGATGCACTCAAACACACGTTGATCCATGCACCGTTATTGCATCCTCCTAATTACAACCAGGATTATTTTTTGTACCTTACCGCTTCTCATTCCACTATTGGGATGGTTCTAGTTTAGGAAGATGAATTCAAAAATGAACATGTGATTTACTATCTTAGTCGAAATCTGCATCCGACTGAGATAAAATATTCACATGTGGAGAAATTGGCATTGGCAGCTGTCCAAGCTGTCCAAAGATTTCGACACTACATCTTATTATGAAAAACCATAGTGATTTCTGACTGTAACCTCATTATGTATATCTTGACCAAAAAATTGCTAGGGGGAAATTATTCTAAATGGATAGTTATCCTACAGAAATTTAACTTGGAATTTGAAAAATCTAAGGCAAAGAAGTCTTTGGTTTTTTCCGAACTGATGTGTGATTTCCCGTCTACTGATACTGAAACTGTGGCGGAAGAGCCCATTGCGAACGAATCCTTGTTTCTTATCAATACCGTTGATCCTTGGTATGGGGATATTATTTTTTATCTCCAAACCCAATATTTTTGACCTGGAATCTCACGATCTAAGCGACGAAAAATACGTTTCCAATCCCAAAAATACAATATTATTGGTGATACACTCTATCATCGTGGAGCGGATTCTTTTTTCTAACGTTGTCTTACTCATGAAGAAGCTGATAAGGTTTTGAATGACTGCCATTCTGGAGCATGTGGCGGTCATATGCTTGGGTATGCCACAACCCAAAAGATACTGTGCGCCAGTTATTTCTGGCCATCCTTATTCAAATATAGTACCTATGCAGTCCGGAAATGCCATAATTGTAAAAAAAATTATCGTAAAATGCATGCACCACCCGATCCTCTTCACCCTATAATTGTTGTCGGTCCTTTCGAAAAGTGGGGTATTGACTTTATTACATGTAACCCTCACTCGGACAGCGGACATCTATATATTATCTTAGTGGTAGATTATTTTACTAAGTGGGCCGAGGCAATGCCTACATTTTTGGCAGACAGAAACACTGATGCAACTTTCGTATTCAATCATATAATTGCTAGATTTGGTGTTCCTCAAGCTATCATTACGGATCATGGAAGTCACTTTTGCAATATCATGATGACTGAACTGACAGATCGACTTAGACTGCGCCACGATAGTTCTACTCCATATTACATGCAGGCTAATGGGCTGGTTGAAGCTAGCAATAAAGTTTTAGTCACTATGATTAAACGACTCATTGGTATTCATAAGTCGAATTGACATACCATGCTATTTTCAGCACTTTGGGCATATCGGACGTCAATAAAAACATCAACTGGTTTCACTCCTTTTCAACTTCTTTACGGTTTGGAATTTATGTTAGTTATTGAATGCAAAATTCCATCATTAAAATTAGCCATAGAATTACTCCCAGCTACTTCTGAAGAAGAGAAACATTTCTTTTACTTAGCTCAGCTAGATGAGAATCGACACATTGTTGCATTAGCAAATGAGGCTCATGCAAAACGAATGAAAGATCAGTATGATAGAGAGGTGACACCTCAGAACTTTTCAGAAGGAGACCTAGTTTTAGTATATGATCAAGCAAACGATATGCTAGGGGTTGAAAAAATTGTACCTATGTGGCATGGTCCTTACATTGTTAAGCGAAAGCTGGCAAAAGGGGCCTATGAACTGATAGATTTTGACGAAGCCCCTTTGGATAAACCTAGAAATGGGCTTTATCTGAAGAGATATTATGCTTAAATTCTGAGTGGATATTTTTGTTAGATTAGTTTCTTTATAGCTAGTGTGTATTAGATTAGAAATGCGTGCCTATTTTAGAGTGTGCTCTTATCGTTATTCCTGCTTATTTGAGTTTTACTCTTGATATTGTAGATGTCGACGTCTCTTCAAACGTACATTGGTTTTGCTAATGGTGCTTGTCGTACTATGTGGAACATTTCCTCCGCAACTTGGATTATCTATTCACCCTCTGATGAGTTAGTATCCATGCATGGGGTTAGCCTCGTTCAAACAACGAATAACATTGCAGATTATAGTGTAGTGATTGAGTTATTATCTGAATCCATATCATTTGGAATTCGGAGTTTGATTTTTAGGTTGGATTCTGAACTCGTTGTATTACAGCTTAACAGGATTTATGCCATTAGAAATCCACTATTGTTACGGTTATTTTTTAGAGTTCATCTCTTGGAACGCGAATTTGATTACATTGAATATTAGCATATTCCAAGACGTTTCAATACATTAGCAGATGCAGTTGCTTCTAGTATGATAAATAGACATTTGCAATAATCAAAATGGTAAATAGCACAAAATTCGATAACATGTTACACAAGATAGCCGATAATAATGATATATCATAGCATAGAAGTGTGTTTCAAAAAATATACATTGTCTTCAATCATAGGTTGGAATACAACCTATGATCAGTAAAAATGATAATACAAAAGTCAAAAATGTTATGAGTCTACAAAATCGATCATCCTATCACTAGTGGTGATCACGATAAGAAACTATTGCTCGGGCCACCCTACACAGGAACCTCCTAAAAGGTCCTGGGACCCCAATCACATATCTCTATAACCTAAGTGGAATATCATCTATATCAGTCTCTAGAATATCTAGTGTCAAGCGCTCTAGATGATGCTCCAAGTCGGTCAAGATCTCTGCTGATTGGCCCTGTGGGGCTGGTGCTGTTACAGATGGGTGTCTCCTCTCATAAGGCTGGAGAGTGGTTGGTCATCATGGGCCCACATCTACATTTAAAATTTTGATTATTATTTTTGGAAGACTTAAAATACAAAAAAAATTAGAACTTAGAAAATGTTAAAAATGGTTTTTACTTGAATCATCCCACTGCTCTCCTGCTGGAAGAGCCATGTCTCGATCACCACAGAAGTCCATCCCGGCGTATGGAAAGTCCTCAATAGCAATAACTTGGTTTTTCAACCAATGAAAATATGAAAATTTGAATCGAACAACCTCTACACCCTCAGCGTGACGAGCCATCAAAGCTTTCCATCGAACCATCCGAGGTTCCTGGGCACTGCCTGAATCGACTGGAATGAGCTGCGAAGCCAATAAGGGAATCCTCTCCAAAGAAAATGAAACCAAAATGGATCCGTAACCAATTTTTTTCAACTTTCCATTTTTTTCTCTGGTCAGTTGGCCTTTCACATTGGCCAATACTGCTTCACACCAGTTGAAAATGGTGCCTCCGAAACAATCTACTGCAATCCGCATCTGCGATCTAGTAGCCACATGCAATGCTGCACTCCCACACAGTCTGGTAACAGTGAATGCAATAAATTTAAGCTCAGGTCGAATGATATTTTTAATATCAATCCGTTTATCCTTGGGGTCCGCTCGATCATTGCAAAACTTTAGTCGAAGACTAGCGACAGACTGGCCACCTGGCCTAGTCCCAAACAAAGATATTTGTTCACCCCTCTTGGGAAAACCAGTAAAAAATTATATATCCTCTAGCTCAATTTCGAGTCGGTGGCCACCAATAACAAAGCACTGGTCCTGAGTATTCCATTTGTTTACCAGCCATGTCAAGAGGTCTACTTGGGCCCTCATGCTCTGTATCGCCCATAACTTATATAATCCACGTGCTCTCAATGCTTGCATTGTAGGAAAATGAAGCATTACAGCTTCATCTACGTCTTCGTGCTCGCATTCTCACCAAATAAGAATTTTGAATGTCCTACAATGCAAAAAGGGACATATCAGAACAAACTTGTTTAAAAAATTTTGGGCGGGAATTGAGAAATTTAAGTTTTAAAAATCATTGTGTGGGGTTTGCACCCTTTGTTTACACACAGTGCGTAGGTACACACGGGTGTTGTGCAAGAGGTGCGGACCCACGACTTTTTTCGTTGTAGAAAAAATTTGGGGTCTGTAGGTCCCGCGTGTTGCACCTGTTGACCCTTGCAGGCAATTTTTTAACAAATGGATTTTCCAAAATCTTCACAAGAAATTTTTTACCCAAAAGCTCTCACTTTTCAGTCTGAACTCAAATGGTAAAAATGAAGTTAGAAAAGCCCTTTTTATAAGCTTTTTCGAATAAATGAATTTTAATTTGTTTATTTTTCACTTTAAAAAGGTAATTTTTGAAAACATTTTTATTTATCTTAAACAGGTATGTGTAATGTTTCGAGTTTTTGTGCATAAAATTGGATTTTTTGGGGAAAATTGGTCATTTTTCGATGAAGAGTATATTTTTATCACTTTTTCAGACTTTCAAAAATTTACGAAAAAGTGAAACTTTGGAGTCCTCTTTTAAACCCTTTTGAAACTCTTGAAAATTGAAAATATTTCCGAGCATTTGATTATTCGAACTCGTTAAAATAAATGAATGATCGTCCTTTCAGTATAGGTTTACCCCTTTTTCGGACTGAAATGGACTATTTACGAAAAAGGTATGCATTGACTAATTATGGTCAATAGAGTTCTCTCCCACATTATTTTATCCTTTTTCGGGCTCGAGAGACTAAATTTATGAAAAATTACACCCATGGAGTTTTCTTAAGTGTTTCTTTTGACTCCATAAAATTTAAAAACACCGAGTTTCTCCTATACTGGACTCGTTAAAATTTAACAGTAAAGGGCCTATTCAATTTTTAACATAAACGAACCACTCCTTCTTAGGGTTCAAATCTTAAACTAAGTTGAACTCATCTGAAGGATGAGATTATAAACAAGAAAATTTTATCCGCCTCAAGCTTGTCAAAAATAAAGAGGTACTTTCCAGAAATGGTGGGGGAAAAGAGAGAAAAACGAACTTGTTTGTTACACTTTGACTATTCAGAAAGCCATTAACTACTCTTGAACGTGACACTTTTGTTCACCTGGGTTGGGAAAATCCTTTGCCTAACAGTTAATCAAACCATATTGAACGTCTTCAGCCAGTTTCTGGGTATTAGCTTTGGGTCAACTGTCACCAAGCCATTTGCAGTGTCGTTATGTGTTCAAGAGGTCAGTTCAAAAAAACCATTCATCTACAAAATATTTGTCTTCCATTTTGACCATCCCTGAGTCAATCCTTGCCAATATATTTCTTCAAAACTTGATCTATGGTTTCGTGTTGTGGGATTTCTTATGGCATATCAATTTCTACCGACGACAGCTCATTATCTAGGAAGTTGATCTAGAAATCGTCAGTACCTTGAAATATGCATGCCTCAATGGCAAGTTTCTCGCCTTCGATGACAAGTTGCATCAATGACCTTTGATCGAATGATTCCGTGTCATGTTCAACTTCAGCTCATTCATTGAAATTTCATGGATTATACTGAGTACTTTAAGGGCCATTGAAATTACTGGTGGTTACTCTCACACTTGTTAACAGTTCGCATCATTGACTGGTAATCAAGTGGTTTCTACCATGTTCGACTTTGACACATTTATTCACATGGATAAAATTGTACTAGTTTGAGAAGCAAAAATCAAGACCCTAGATCTAGTTTCTACCATCTAGGCTGTGAGGAATTTTTTTATTCATTTATACAGTGGACTATTTTTAAACAGATGGTTGCATCCATACTGTGTCTACACATGTCTATACTGTTGATGTATTAAAAAATCATTTCGGTATCAGAACAATTTAAGTCAGTTTTCTAGTCAGTTTTGATCTAAGTATGGGAATTCCTACCTCAGCGATGATATTTATACATATATATATATTTGCATTTAATGTTTTTAGAGGTTCCGATTGGGTTTTCCATAGGATGATCCTTGAAATGAAAAAGTACTTCACTCTTCATACATGATAGACTCTATCCTTATATATTACAGACTTCGCACTTTATGGGGCAATCTGTTGCACTGAAAATTGTCACTTTGACATTCTACTATCTGTATGAGCTCATTATCACTCATGCATTCCTCCTTTGCAAGTCTAAAACATAAATTCCTCATGTCAAGCCTTAAAAATAAGAGAAAAGCTCTGAAAATCTCTAAAACATTGGTATCGCACTTTCTCTTTGTCTTACCTATGGTCCCGCAACTAATGGTCATGTATCATACGTACCGGACCACACTTTCTCTGTGTTAAGGGTGCAAACCCCTGTAAAAGATTAAAAATCCACAAGTAAACTCAAAAATTTCACTTTCAGTAAATTCTAGAAGCCTCTGGAAGGAATCTTGCGGTGGCAGAACCGCTCTTTTCAGGTTCATGTATCCCTTGCCTTAAGGAGCTAACCCCTTGATGTGAGGAGCTTATCCCTTTGAAGGAGGAATTTATCCCTTCATAGTTGGAACTGTAACCTCCTCCTTCGCACTATAAAAATATGCCTTGGGAAGCTTGAAAGGGGAGTTCAAGCTTTAGTGTTGTTTGAGGTAAAGTGCTGTTGGAATTCAGACTCCTATAACTGAGATTTTATGAGAAGAGATTACATACCTGTATGTGTCTCAGTTAGAAGAGTGCAAGACCTGTCAAAGTAGAGGAAATTCCTGCTTTAGACCTCGGAAGGACCTGTTCAACATCAAGGCTGAAAAAGGTTGTAAGGTTCTTCTACTATTTCAAAGTTAATACAAATAAGTTTTTTTTCTCAATAAACCGGCATTCAATTGTTTATTTTATGGATTCCTTGATCACCATAATGGATATGATTGATAAATTTATGCTATTCAAGTGCTATTAATTTTTTCTTGTTTGTGATTGCAGGTCTTCAAGGATAACTCTTTCATGCGACTGGAGGAAGACTACAACGAACAAGCTTTGGATCAAGGTAGGACTTTAACACCTTTGTATAATTTACTTATAAATCATTATATATCTAGAGAAAGATAGATTTAATTGTTTGTTTCTTGCTAGACTATCTTCTGATACTAGGGAGATCGGTCTTGTCTGAAAGATCGATTTATCCAGCCAACAAGCCCCGCTTCTGAGCTAGAGATTTTGGCAGGAAGAGTTAAGAACTCATGACTTTCTTCTGGTTTCTCTGTCGCCAACATAGTCCCTTTTTCCATGCCGATTAGGATTTCCTCTAGAGAAAACAGATCCTATCCTTGCTTCCTCTCCTCTCCCAAACCTTGAGATATCCATGCACCCAGTTCAGCTGGACCAATGAACTTCTTCATATTATGGTATGTGATGTCCAAACCCCACATTGTTAGCATATCCACTAGCTTGGGATCCACCTCCACATTTCCCAATCTGTTGACCATTGTTAACCTGTTATCCTCTAGTCGACAACAGCTAGTTAAATTACCTATTCACATTAACGATGCGTGCATGCACCTGCTAGCCTAAAATTCTGGCCTAACCTTCTTGAAAAAACTAAAGACGAAAATCGGAAGAGTAAAAATGTAAAAACCTCTTACCCCTCATTTGTAGTGGTACGGTAATTGAGGTGCCTCGTGCTTGCTTCCAGGTGCCACCACTTGCCTACCATGAGTGGCCTTAGCTTCCAAGTACAACATCAAACGTGCAAACAGCTACACACCCCCATTGTTCTCTCGATATCAGTCCTTGGTAGGTTTTCTCCATCAGAGCTCCCTTCTTATGATATTTACTTATTATACCTTCCACATCATATATGTCATAATATGAATCAATGTTGACATTTAGTGTTTCAAAAATTAAAGAGAAAAAAAAAAATCAAACCAAAATGGAATGGGTACAGATTCTAAGACCTTCCATTTCAATGTGATAGAATATTTTTTCTTCCAATTAAATTTAAATTGAAAACAAAAAATAAATATAAATGTCGATATGTGACATAAAAAACAAAGCTATAGTTTTAAGCCTAACTTATAATAATGATTTATATTTAAAAAAAAGGTTATTCTTAAAAGAGTAGTTTGAGAAGTGAACTCTTCTTAAATGAAGGGCTTTTGAGGTGTTCAATCCACATATGCAGTTTAAAAATCAATATAAACTACACAAATCAACATTCGCCCACACATTTTTGTTACTAAATTCCAACAACGCCATTGTTTTTAATCGGTCTACATAAAATTGTTTCAATATTATTTTTATTGTTGTTAATTAATATTTAATTTCTCTATTGATCCTCATTAATTAATTATTATTAATATTAATTTAAAAATTGTTACTGATATTAATAACTATAATCAATTAAATTTTTTAATAAATAATATTAATAACAATAACAAAAATAACATAAAATTAATAGAAATATTATTAGAAATGAAATTGGATAGTATTAACTTCCGGGATGGACGACCTCCCAAGAAGTTTTGGTTACCAAGTGCAAGCCCTAGAAGTGACGATTGACGCTAAGTGATTCATTTAAGTAGTTTCAATCCCACTTCTTCACCCATGTGAGCATCACCCGATGCAATGAGTGCTAAGTGGACTATTCAAAAATCATGATAAATTAGTCAGTTACGACTACCTCTCATGAAAATGGTCATAGATGAATGACTTACTTAACGTAGTAATCCCAAAAGTGATATCTAATATAATGCACTGTAGAAACCCCTCATACTTAAATACAAAGATTAAAGGGAGCAGTACTTGAATGGTTCATGAGGCACAATACTTGTTAAGGTTTTTCAAATGGTCTAGCAAGTTAAGTGGGCTTGATTGTGGGGAAAAACTCCACAGTTAAGTGTGCTTGAGCCAGAGGAGTTCTATGATGGGTGACCTCCTAGGAAGTCTTGGTTACCGGGTGCAAGCTCAGGAAGTGATGATTAATGCTATGTGATTCATTTCACTAGTTTCAATCCCACTTTTGCACCCTTGTGAGCATCATCCGATGCAATGAGTGCTAAGTGGAATATTCAAAAATCATGAGAAATTAGTCAGTTAGCACTACCTCTAATGGAAATGGTCATATATTAATGAATCCCGATGAAATTAGTGCTAAGTGGATTATTTAAAAATCATGAGAAATTAGTCAATTAGAACTACCTCTCATCGAAATGGTCATAGACGAATGACTTACTTAATGCAAATTGAATCCCAAAAATTATATCTAATTTAAAGCACTACAGAAGCCCCTCATACTTTAATAATAAATTAATATTGATCTACCTCTCATGGAAATGGTCATAGATTAATGACTTACTTAACGCAATTGAATCCCAAAAATCATATATAAATTAAAGCACTGCAGAAGCCCCTGATACTTGAATAATAAAGTAATATCGATGATAAGAATATTATATGATTCCATGAGATTTTGGGCTTCATAAATTAATATTGATAATACGAATGTTGTATGAGTCCACGAGATGTTGGGCTTCTCTTCTTGTATGGATATTTTGGCTTCTACCTTTTAATCAGATGCAAGTTCAAATAATTTCTGCTCTATCGTTTCGATTAAAGGAAATCGAAGCTGATCCCAAACCATGGTTGACACTTCTTGTTTTAAAATAAAGTGGTAATTTTTTAATTGAATAGAGAAAATAACAAATCAAGCCAAAACTAAATCTAGATGGAAACTAACAACTCATATTCTATTTTAAAGTGGTAAAATACTTTAATTTCTTTTAAAATTAATTTTCACATAAATATCAACCTTGTACTTCTCACTCAATTTCACTCCATAACTGATAACTATTTAATTTTTAAATATATATATGATTATTAATATAATATTAATGGTTTTGAAAACTTATGGAGACTTGTATCTTATGCTTGAAGAGCCTAATATTTGGGGTGAACACATCACTCATTTTTAAGGGCACAAATTTTATGTGATAATAGAAAGTGAGCAAGTCCAAGATAAATATAAAGAATGAGAGAGATAGTTAAAATAAGAGAACAATAAGAGGAACATTGTAAATGTGGAAATTGAGTTGGAAGAGTAGTTATTAATTACTAATTGATTTGTTATTAAAGGGTTGAAAAATCACTGAAAAGTTAATGTTGGATTAAAATATATATGTTAATTAATACAATATTAAATTAAAAATTTATAAGAGATAAAATGAGGTGTGATATTGGATTCATAAATTTAATAATTAATATTCAGTGAGATGTTGTTTTAGATTTAATATATATTTTAAAATTCAAATTAAATTAAAAATATATTGAGATTGGAATTAATTATGGAATTTCAATTCTTGATATAGTTGATAATAATTCAGTAGAGATTTAGTTAGAAGCAATTAAATAATATTGATCATAATAGAAGGAGCCATCTTAAAAATATAATAAAAAGATTGGAAAAATAATAATAATAATAATAGGTCAAAGGAAGATAATTTAAATATTCAAATTATTAATTAATAAATACATTTAAATTGGAGTTAAGAAGGGGGAGATTAATAGAACCCCTAGGTAAAGATGAGCAAGAAAAGGAAATATTAATGATAAGAAAAATGTTGTAAGAGAAAAATGGGTAGACAGTTATAGTAATGAAAGAGATCAGGAGGGCATATAATTTTAAGTGGAAGACAAGGGCTTACATGAAATAAAATGAAGGGTGGGCTTCCACGAATGGCTTAAATGGTGTCCATCATCTTGAATTAAATGGTATCCATCATCCTGTTAAAATTTTTAGGATGCTTTTCAATTTGAAGGGCTTCTCTAATATTCTGGTGAAAATGATAAGGGGCAAAAGCCAAAATTTCAATATTGTCAAAGGGAATGATGTGTTTTTTTGCCAATCCTTTTATCATATTTTTATAGTGACTCCTTCCATTATGATTAGTATTATTTAATTATTTCTAACTAAGTCCATATCTAGAATTGCAATTCCATAATCAATTCCAATCTAAATATATTTTTAATTTAATTACTGTTAACACTGGAAAATCATACAGCAGAAGATGACATCATTTAATGTCGAGACCAAGGATTCACAGGACAGGAATACATTATGGAATCAAGAAGTATTTAAATCTCTAGGATTTTGAGAAAATCATATTTGAACTAGTCATAAATGCTCAAATGTGCATTTTTTCCTTTGAGAAGAGCGCCTTCTGCACGCCCTTTTTCCCGATAAGTGGGCATTCCTAGAAATGGAAAAAATTCAATTTCCAGGACCACAACAAGCAAAGGACAGTTACTCCTTATGTGAAAGTCTCCTAAGGACAACCATGAACGCCTCCTTAGACATTATGTGAGCACACAAAAGAATATTTGAGCAAACAATGGAATCAAACCTCTCCCTTGGATCACCATCCATCATGTACCAAGGGAGGCAAGGAGGATTTGAAGCTCACCTATATAAACCCACCAAGAGATGAAAAAATGGTGATCACAAGGTTATGCTAGCCAAATTTTCCCAAGCAACAACAACATTGTGTGTGACCTGGAGCTGGAGCTAAAGAGGACTCAATAGTTGGCCATCCAACATCTTAGTCCACCACAGTAGGGAGAGAGAGAGTTAGAGTGTATCAGAGACAGAACTTGGAAGGCAAACATCCTTGCATTGGGACCTAGAGCCATTGCCCAGGGGCCCTTTAACAAGTGGGTAAGATTTCATTTTATTCTAAACATTTAATAAGAAGAGGCCATCGAGCCATCGTTTGCATTATTACTGTTTGGAACTCTCTATATAGCTTCTTTTGTCTTTTTAGTTTTAGTTTTTTAACCAGAGCATACTTTAGCATATTATTTCATTTAAGTTTTATGCTTTTGAGCTCCCCCCACATTTTGCCTGTTACCAATAGTTTAGAGAGTAGACCACACTCTCTAAGCTCGTGTGATTTCGTACACCCATGTGTCAAATCCACCACAACAGGATTGGTGACTCCACTAACGTGTTTCAAGTTAATGTGGTTGTGCCATCTTTTGCAGGAGACCCTTTGTCTATGCTGGAGTAGAGCTAATGGTCCTCTGACCCATATTGTTGTCCCTAGACTCACTGAGGTGACAGATTGAAGAAGGTAGCTCATAATGTTTTACTTGCAAGAATTTTGTGCACAGTTTTTCACACAGAGGCACATTGTGTGTGTTCAGGAGTGACCTATGCATAGGAAGAGACACCTATCAAGGGCTTTTGTGTGCAAATTGTAGAGAGATTTTTTTCTCCCTATTTTCTATATTTTTTCTACTCGTAAATGTGTTGGGAAGCCCCTAATGTATCTGCAAACACCTGTGTTGATACCCCATAGCTTCTAAGAGCTCATTTTTTTCTGTTTTCGTAGGCATTTAGTTAGTTTTCATTTAAGTTGGTTTTTGCAAAAGTGTTCACATAGTTTAAGTAGGGGGCGAATTAACCATTTCTTTCCGAAAAATTTATGTTTTTTGCACATTTTGGTATGCACACTTAGCTTAACTAGTCCAAGTAAGTGGCTCATGAACACACATGCATAATCTGGTGTAGAAATTGTTTAGTTTAAATTCAATTTTTGCATTTAGGAAATTGCGGGACTAGGATTGAATCGCCAATTAGAGCAAGTAATCTCTGTTGTATTTGCACCAATTGGTGACCCTAAAAAAGCATATGAACACTCTACATTCGTGATTCACCATCTCCCTTTAGTCACTCACATAGACTAACTAGGAAGATTTGGAAGCGACCCATTATCCGCAAATGCTTTCTATTTGAGCAAGGAACAACATCACATAGTTTAACTAGGGGACTTTTGTAAAGGATCAACGATATCCATACGTTAAAAATATGATATTTTTCACCATACGCTCACACACATTCACCCACTAAGAAAATAAAACCACCTAAAAATAGCTTAAACCAACTCACTAAATTCTCCCCATGGGGGCCACAAGAGAATTTGTAGATTAAGTTAGGATTAAGGGGGTAGGCATCCAATAAGCCACCTTGATCACACTTCACATTGAAGCATAGAAGTTTTGTTTTTAGGGAGCTTTAAAATCAACCTATTAGCCGACGGAAAAGAAAAATCGAGCGCGGCAAAGATCCGATTCACAGGGGGTTAGGCTTAGGCGCAGTGCGTGCGGTGTCAGTTGGGGCTACCAGACTTGACTGATACTCGGTACTGTTAGCTGACTACCAAGAAGCCCAAGACTTGAACGCTCACGTGGGATGGTGGTTCTTAGTGGCCAAAACTAGGGCATCCTTTACCCTATAGGTGACGGGGTAGGCAAGCACCAGACCCTCTACCCTTACCTTGGTTGATTCTCCTCGGCTAACTGGGGGCATCGCCAACTCTTATGGGATGTTGTGCCAGCACTCGGAAGAAATCCTCTCAAGGCCCGATTACTTTTGAGTGTCTGAGGACATATTAAGTCTTCTATGATTTTGATTATCACACGCAAACAAACAAAAACACTTTTTTCTTAATTGATTACATAGATTAAGTTAAAGGAAAATTCATTTCGTTTTCACTTTGTTTTATGTATGTGGCCATAAATTTGTCATGATCATAGAATCGATCCCCTCAAAATATTTTTCCAAATCATAACCTGGTCATCACTCAAAATATTTCCAATGGAACCTCGTCAGTCCAGGCATCTTTTGGACCTCCCCCCATTACCGGGAGGTGTTCCAGGTCTTTCGCCGTTTAGGCGTCAAAGACGGAACATTGCAACAGTGGTTGGTTCCTCCTTTCTTGGAGCAATCTTATTTCGGAACCCTAGTCGGTCTTCCAACACCACACCACACACCACTCCCCCCTCTTCCCCTGGGGGGTAGAGGAGTGCATCCCATACGAGAAGCTATCTGAATTCACAACAGGGTACGTCACAGAATAACCCTCATTCTAACTAGAACTTCGTGTCTTCACACATTACCATGGCGTCAACCTCCCAGTCACCCTTCTTAGCGGAGTTAAATCTACGGGATTTTACCAAGCTCACCAATGACCCCATTGCACACGACCCTAATTGGCCTCCCATGCCCACAAAGCTCCCTTCAGACATACCAAAGTTTGAATGCAAGCAAGTGGAAGACCCAGGAAATCATATAATGAACTTTCACCTGTGGTGCTCATCAAATAGCATCATTGACGATACTATTCAGTTGAGGTTATTTCAATGCACTCTTATGGGAGTGGCCGCAAAATGATACGTAGAGCAACCCCCTACTTCACATAGAACCTTTAGTGCCCTCACTACCACATTCCTCACATAATTTCAGTTACCCATTCACCACGATTTGGGAATGAAGTTACTGACTCATTTCAGACAATCCCCCTCTACCCATATTTCATAACATCTCCATGAGTGGAGACGGCGTCACAGTTTATGCAAAGCACAACTTGATGACTGAGTCCTTTTAGATTTATTCTTGAAAACTATAACGACAAATATTTCAAAGGATATGGCGCAACATAACCCCACATTCTAAGAGGACACAATCAGTAAATCCCAACAACTTGAACTGATCTACATGCAATCAGGATACATATACAATATCTTTCCCAACACCCCATGCGTGCAAGCTTATCAAGAATTACCAGGCACATCTAACTCTATAGATAGACTTATTGGGTCAATGACCTAAGGGTACCTAGGCAGCAGCAGTTAGAATCCCAGTTACGCACATGGGTCTACCCATAACATGTCTCAACCCGAATTTCAAAGTCATCATATGGAACAACAAAATTTGACTAATAGGGCACCACCATATCACCAAGGAGGACCTTATCCTCCGGCTAAGGGGAACCAATACGCTGGAAGAAAAACTGATGGAAGAAATCCCCCGCCCCCCCCAATAGCTAGGTGCAAAAATGGGATAACAGTATGCTCAGTCCCAAGCACATAACCCACCTATGCAAAACAATGCACAGGTGAACTTTGTGCAGCTGTCCCAAAATCAACCACACCAGTATGATCAGGAGAACTACGCTCCTAACATGGTTAAAATAAAGGTAAAAAACAAGCCCAAAGGGAACCTTGGACAGAGGGGAAGCAACCAACAACACCCACCATGATCCCAGGATGGAGGTAACTCCAACTGGAATTAGAACTAGAAGCCAAGAAATGCCCAAAAGCAAGGCAGAAGGCCACCTCTATGAACAAACCAATCTTGCTCAATATGTGGTGAGTACAAGCACTATACTCACCACTGTCCTGAACTCCGTGAGCTTAAAAAGCTTCAGAGTAACCGAGGACAAGGAGGATCTTCCCAGACAATTGCGATTATGCAATAACCCTTCCCCCATCAAGGAACGATAAGCACTCAGCAGAAAAACCTCGACGATTCTGGGAAAAACAACCATGAAATTTACATGGCTGGGGAAGAAATTTTTTTCCAAACTCGGAAATGTAGCTACGAAACCCCTCTAGACACCAGTACGTCAGGGGCTAGTATGAGCGCGCCGACTGCACCTTTAACCATTCTAAAGATTCCTTTTGAAACATTTTCAAAAGTGGTAAAATAGCCTAATAGGTGAGCATGTAGCTACTCCAAAGCAACCCAAAATTACAGCATCATAGATGATTTAGCTCAGTCACCTACTGCTATGTCCACTTTGGAGGTACTGCAATCGTGCCCAAAGCAACGAAAAGCCCTACTTTCCGCATTAGGCATCGTCAACCCTACTGACACGCGCATGATGGCTTTTGACTTAGACAAAGCCACCCCTAGGCTTCCCTCCACGGTCGCCTTCCAGATACCAGTATCGGTACAGAATATCACTATTCACCGATGTGTCATTGACGAGGGTGCATCCACATGCATCATGTCAAAGAATGTATGGCAGAAGTTAGGATCCCCTGAGCTCAAACCTTCTGTCATCACACTCAGAGCATACGATGGTCATCCCTTGACCCCCGTTGGTCTCTTCAAAAATGTACTGGTCTGCTAAGCAAAAAATACGGTCCACATAGACATCGAAGTCTTGGATGCTCACTTGGATTACAATATTCTCCTTGGGTGGAGTTACATGCACGCCATGTATACCATAGCATCCTCCGTTTTCCACATCATGATGCTCCCCCACGACGATCGAATCATCACATTAGACTAGCTGATGCACACTGAAAAGTGTCCCTTGACCAACATAGATATGGTTCTACCCTGTGTAGATACAACCACAAATGGTCTTTTATGGTATCAAGAATATGGCCCTGGCCAATTCAAACCATCGTCATCCTAGGGTCATTCCTAGGAGATCCTCCTATTATCCTTGAGGTATCGCCCGATGCCACAGGGGCCTCGGTATGCATGATGTCCACATCAAGCACTAAGGTTAGTCAGGACATGGACTCAATTAGTAAGGACACCGAGGCATCAACTACGACAGCCTCCCTTGTCTATGCTGCCTCCCAAACTCCTTTCCTCTACCCACCTCCTCGCTTCACCACCCAGCAGGTCTTAGCAACACTGGTGTTACCCAATATATCATTGGCATTCCCAGTATGGTATATCGTTCCCCCTCCAGGAATGCCATCTACCAACATTACTGCATTTGGGTTAAAGCCCCGTGGTCCCGAGGAGCCCCAACCTACCTAGGTAGCAGTTAAAACCTCCTCTGTAAGGGAAATTCCCACTGCGAAACTAGCAACCACAATAAAGAAAATCGCCAAGAAAGGAAAGAAAGTGGTGATCCCCACCATGTAGAGGGAGTCATCAGCCTGTGCTATATGTGATGTCATAGGACACCCTACCCACATATGCCCAGATTTGGATGAATTAAAACCACTCCTCAGATGCGAGGCAGTCCCCTCAAAACAACATTCCCATAAAAAGAAACTTTCCACCAAAAGTATAAGCAAACCGCTGCATACCAATCATGCATGCGCCCTATGTGACACCTATGGGCATTATACCCACCATTGTCCAGAAATATAATGGTATATGGATTCCTTACACGCGATCGAGCGATCATATCAAGAGGATCCCTCCATCCAGGCATCTAGAAATGAACTGCGTACCATCCAGTACCTACAAGAGGAACGAAGGTCATCAGATCCACAACCATTTGTCCCTCCTCCACCCAAGCCACCATACACCAACCAGGGAATTGGAAACCCAGTTTCCTTATCTTCTTGAGTTATCAGGTGCATCGATTACTGTAGATGGTTTAATTGAGTCTTCACCCCAAGGTCACCTAGTCAACAGTAATCTGTATTCGGGGAGTTACCAGGTGTGTCGTCTACTGTAGATCGTCTGATCAGGTATTTGACCCATGATCTCCTAGGCAGCAGTAGCACCTATGGCACTCAAGGAGTTACCAGGTAGGTAGATTCTATAGATGGATTGATCGGGTCTTTGACCCAAGATCACCTAGGCAGTAATGGTACCATGCACATCGATTCTGCAGATGGTTTGATTGGGTATTTTTCACAAGATCACCTAGGCAGTAGTAGCACCATGCACGTTGATTCTGCAGATGGTTCGATTGGGTCTTTGGCCCAAGGACATCTAGGTAGCAGTATTCAATACACTAGATACTCATATGATTCTACTTAGAACGTATCACAACCTACCTATCATGAAAGTCACCCCGGTACTCATATACCAACTAGGGACAAGGGAACTGATATTCTCCATTCCTCGCACAGAATGGACCACTGGAACAATGTAATGTTCAAATTAATCTAGTGCAACCCTTCCTAGGCTCATCAACAACCATACAACCAGGAGAATTATGACAATCCTCCAAATGTTGCAAAAAGAATTCGAGGAACAAACAAAAGAGAGATCTCAGACTGGGGGCAGTAACCGACAATGCCCCCCTGATCTCAATCTGGGGGCAACCCCAACTGAAATCGAAACTAGGACCCAAGTAACAAATCCCAAGGAAAAATTGGAGCTTTGAGTATCTGATCACGAGACCGAAAGAAACACTATGATCAGCACTCCCTAACAAACAGAGCTGATGCCACACATTCGGACTCCTGAAAAAATATTTTTTTCAAGCACCGACAGGTATGCACCCTCCCACCTTCCTTTCCAAAATTCATTTTTTTCAATAATATTGGATGAAAGGAAGACTCTTTCACTTGAGGTAATTGTTTTTTTCAGGAAGAACCCATAAACCATTCACAGCACCATCCACTGAAATTTCCGAAGAAGTTATCATTCTACCCTCAGAATGATAGAGTCTCAGAAAAACTTGCATATCCTGACATCATTTCTCCATTATAAATAAACCGTAGGGTCCTCATACCCGACCATGTTTATCATCACCCCTCCCTTCATATGATAAACGTCTGCTATGGTTGGTAGAGCCTCCCCTCCATGGCGATTGTCATCCAAAGTAGACCATACATCACCCCACAAGTGATGCCATGGCCATACCATTTTAGCCTGGGAAGCACCTCATGCCCATCCACATATCATGCATAAGGTCAAAGTTCACCATTTAAACTCAACCCCCTTCCCGGATGACCGAGTTGGACAAGAAAAATGAAGGCGCACCTCCGTGCACTGCATTTGGCCAGCCATACCTCCATCAACATAAACCCATCTGCGACATCTTCCGCTTCATCAACCCCGCACATGAGACTAACAAATGGGACCCCTACCCCAAGAAAAACACCATCCTCACACCTTCAGTGAGCAACCCTCTTTCATGTTTTGGGGTACCCTTCTCTATGTTTTGTAAAAACCAAACCCCATTATTATTTTTTTGGTAAGTGTACAAAGACCACAAACAATGCCCTTCACCGCTTCGCCCTCATATTTCACCTTTTCTCCCATGGTAGTAGTCCGCCATCTCCCTTGCTCAAATTATTTCACCCTCACCATGCGTGCACCATTACGGCAATCATAACCGGTTCATACCCGCCCTGGAAGTCCTACCGACTCCAGGGACTTTTCCCTTCAGAAATACCTATGACTGCTACCAAGCTACTCAAGTATACTTCGACCTTAGGCCACTGAATCTCCATCATCCATTTTTAGCTACCACTCACCAATATGCGTATGTTAAACCCATGATGGTTCGGTTAAGGCTTCCTTTTTTTTGACCTCAACGCCTCTTTTCTAAAAAGGAAGTGGTACCTTGGATGACCCCTCCCCATGCAAAGGGGTATCCTCAGGTGGCACTATGGGAGACATAATTGTCCATATATTTCATCGATCCTCTTGACATTCTACTACAGCAAAAGCTTTCATGTCACGATGGTATCGTACCTTACAACCATTGCACTTTGATCAAGATCCATCGAAGAGCCGTGCCTTTATAAGCGTCTCTGACAACAATGCTTACACAGGAAGGTCCCAACCAATACATATGCGTAAATTTCACAATGATATGCCATACCAAGATTACACATATGGGTACCACATTCCACCTATCGTCAAAGAAAAAAATGCCTCTGAGGGCGTCAACAGTCGTCGTCAACAACCACCAGCATCACTACCACAGTAGTGACACAAACAACGCATGTATCTATCATTTTTGTTTAACTATTCATAGTATCACAAGCATGGGACATGCCTGCCTCGTTGAAATTGTGTAAATATGTTGTATATTTTTTTTTCTTGCAAGGGGTCTCTTAGGCCATGATTATCTCAAAAATGGTGCAAGGTGTTCTCAATTCCAAAATTACGCACAGGCTTCTCTCTCTCTCTCTCTCTCTCTCTCTCTCTCTCTCTCTCTCTCTCTCTCTCTCTCTCTCTCTTTGTGCATATGATACAGAAAATAGACTATAATGTATTTCGGCTATACAGTTCTTCCTAGACCTCATCCATTAGGGGGCAACTGTTAACACTAGAAAATCGTACAACAGAAGACGACATAAATTAATGTCGAGCCCAAGGATTTACAGGATAGGAATTCATTATGGAATCAAGAAGTATTTAAATCTCTAAGGTTTTGAGAAAATCAGATTTGAACTAGTCATAAATGCTCAAATGTGTTTTTTTTCCTTCGAAAAGAGCACCTTCTGCATGCCCTTTTTCCGGATAAGCGCACATTCCTGGAAATGGAAAAAAGTCACTTTCCGGGAACAAAAAAAGCAAGGGATAGATACTCCTTATGTGAAAGCTGCCTAAGGACAACCACCAACGCCTCCTTAGACATTATGTGAGCACACAAAAGAATATTTAAGCACAAAATGGAATCACACCTCTCCCTTGGGTCACCATCCATCATGTACCAAGGGAGGGAAAGAGGATTTGAAGCTCACCTATATAAACCCACTAAGAGATGAACAAATGGTGATCACAAGGTTATGCTGGCCAAAGTTTCCCAAGCAACACGAGCATTGTGTGTGACCTGGAGCTGGAGCTAAAGAGGACCAGATAGTTGGTGACCCAACATCTTAGTCCACCACACCAGAGAGAGAGAGTTAGACTGCATTAGAGGCAGAAATTAGAAGGCAAACATCCTTGCATCGTGACCTAGAGCCATTGCCTAGGGGCCCTTTGGCAAGTGGGTAAGATTTCCTTTTATTCCGAACATTTAATAAGAAGAGGCCATCGAGCCATCATTTGAATTATTACTGTTTGGAACTCTCTATATAGCTTTTTTTGTGTTTTTAGTTTTAGTTTTTTTAACTAGAGCATACTTCAACATATTATTTCATTTAATTTTAATGCTTTTGAGCTCCCCCCACATTCTTCTTGTTACCAATATTTTAGAGAGTAGACCACACTCTATAAGCTCGTGTGATTTCATACACCCATGTGTCGAATGTAGCACAACAATTACAATTTTCAAATATATATTAAATCTCAAACAACATCTCACTGGATATTAATTATTAAGTTATGGATCCAATATCACCACCCATTTTATCTCCTATAAAATTTCAATTTAATATTGTATTAATTAATATATATATTTTAATCCAATGGTAAAGTTTCAGTTATTTTTCAACCCTTCAACAACAAATCAATTAGTAATCAATAAGTACTCCTCTACCTTCAATCAATTCCCACATTTGCAGTGTTCCTCTTATTGCTCTCTTTCTCTAAAATATATCTCCCTCATCCTTTATATTTATCTTAGTCCTTCTCTCTTCCTATCAACATATAAGCTTTGTTCTCTTGAATATAGGTGATGTGTTCACTTGAGAAACATTGGAGTCTTCGTGCATAACACACATATCTCCAAAAGTTCCCAACCCTCTACTTCTAAAAATCTACATTCTATAATATATTATTAATTAATATTAATTATATAACTCCTAAATTAATTTGATTTAGAATAATTTCATATCTTAAAATTAACTCAATTTTATAATTAATTTGAATTAAAATGATTTCCTATTTTAAAATAAACTCAATTCAAATTTTAGAATTGTTAATTAATATGAATTATATAACTCCTAAATTAACTTGATTTAAAATAGTTTCATACTTTAAAATTAACTCAAATTTATAATTAATTTGAATTAAAATGATTTCCTATTTTAAAATAAACTCAATTCAAAATTATAGAATTGTCATTTTCCATATAGAAAGTATTTTATAATTTTAACATTATTTTAATTTAAAATTTAATAATTATTAAAATAAAAAACTATGTAGGATTAATTTGGTAATTTTAAAAACAAATTTCAGTTACATTATTTTAAAATTAGTTTTTACTTAAAATTGTATAAATATTTAAAATCCAATAGTCTAGTTAACATATAAATGATTTTTTTGGCATAATTTTTTTAGTTAAAAGGTTATTTAGTTTACTTAATTTTGACTAAAATCTCACAAAAGTTATTTTCTATTGCTAATTTTAACTAAAATCTAGTAAAGATTTTTAAAAACTTAAATAGTTTAAATTATAAAATTCTTATCTCAAAATATTTTCAGAATGTTAAATCTATTTATCTACTCAAAAATCTATTTTAAATAACAAAAAATCATAATTTTATTTGAAATTATATTTCTAAAAAAACCATTATATTTAGAAATTAAAATTAAGATAAAAAGCATCAACAATAATACTTTTTTTTTAATCAAACTAAATTAATAATTCTAACCTAATACACTAAAAATATGGATTACCAATTCCATAAATATGGTGAAATGACAGTTTTATATCCATTACTGAGCATTATACATCATTTTTATATCCATTACGGATTCCATAAATATGGTGAAATGGCAGTTTTATATGCATTACTGAGCATTCATATCTTCCTTACCAATTCCAAAAATATTGTGGAATTTGACCATAAACAAAGATGTTATTTATTTGGCCAAATTTTTCAAAATATATGCCAGATCCTGAGCCATTTTGTTATTTTTTTAGACTAGGGCTCAATTATTTGGCCTCCCGAGTCATCCCAAAATTCCAAGATATTTTTGAAATCTATGATCAACATAATAAGTTTAGTGAACATGGTCATATTTGAAACGGAAAAATATTAATGTAATGAAGCTAGACAAGGTCAAATTTCAAAACTTGTAAACCCTAAATATATATTAAATGGAAATATTAATTGCATGTAGTGGTTATAAAGCTTCGGTGATGATGCATATCTACCTTCATCGCTCTATTATTCTCGATATCATTTTCCTTTATTAAAATTGCAATCCTATTGAAATTGCAAGATGAACACTCGCCTTGAAATTTTTGATGAGATGCAAATGACTATCCAGAAATAGAGGTTTGATTCATTAAAGGAATGTCTGTTGGAGTACATGCCTTACTCCATTCTCGATGACATTCTATCACACTTACATACCTGTGATCTCTTGAGACTTTAGTTAACGTCTCAAGATTGCGATCACACTATTTCATCCTCTGAAGACTTCCATCACATTTATGATGAGAGAAACCACGAGTCCTGGATTTCTCTCACAAATAATCCATAGAATCCCCATGGATTTCACCTCTTCAGCAACTCTAACCAGTGGGTTTTTTTCCAGGTTATCTGTCATGCAGATCAGAGTGGAGGTTGGCTCCTCCAGGGAGTTGCAAAGGGTGTTATTCTTCTGGTCAGGAAGGAAGGAGAAATGGTAGCTGCTAATATGTTAACAAAACGCTTTTGGCCACTACCCAATATGATTTTTAGTACACGGCTTGGCCTCCAATCTTATTTGAAGGAGAATCTATGGGCGAGAAACTCCACAAGTAGGTGTGTGTAGTTGCCTATGTACATGGAGATAGTGGTGCATTAGAACCTAGAGGCAGCCCATGAAGAATTTAGGGTGATAGTGTGGGGAGAATTGAGATCAAATCAGGTACATTATCTTCTTTATACCTCCACTACTAACACATGAAGTGTAAGGCTCTATTCAGGCATAGACGCTAGGTTATTCAAGTGGCCATTTTTTTCAACCATAGATCATGGAAATCTCACTATATACCTCACCTAATTAAATCCATATGTGATGGAAAAATATAACATAGAAACCGGGTTGCTGGAAAACTTATGGCCCCTATAGTGGAGGGTCTTTGGAGGGTCAATTGATCATTTCATTCCTGTATAGTTTCCATGCCTCGTTCCACTGGGGATCTAATTGTAACTCCTCGCCTGATTTCCAAGCTTGATACCATATCGATGAGAAACCAATTTTTTCTATTTGACTTAAGAATATATACCCTTTGGAGGACAAATGGGCTCTTAATTATTCTCGCAATGAGAAACCCTAGTTGCAACCAACCCAGGGGTCCAAACCAACTCTAACATGATCACCTTTTCCTACCTTCCATACCAATGCCTCCTCAATTATTTTTAGTGACACAAGGTGGCTTTCCAAACCACCAATGCCCGGAAGAGATTTTTTACAGGGTTCTGCAACCATTCAATCAAAGGCTTGGGATCGATGTATTTTATTTTGATGACCATTGTCCAGAGGGTTTTCTTTGAGATAATTCTCCAACCAATTTTAGCTTCGAGGTATGGCACAAAAGAGGGAAGATATTTTATGCCCAAACCCCCTCAGTCCTTTGGTCTGGATATCTTATCCCTTTCTACCCATGGGAGCATTTCCTCCTCCTTTGAACAAGCCCAGATAAATTTGCTACAAATTTTTCTTATCCTCTCTAGTATTCCTTTTGGCATCCAAGTTAGCGTAGCCTAGAAAACCAGGATAGCCATTAACACTGACACCGTCTTACCTGCTCCGAAGAGCCATTTATAACTCCAATGTTTTACCTTTTTTTCAAATTTTTCCACCATCCACATCCATTCTAACATTTTGGAGGTGTAAGGTTTGAGGAAAAACCCTAAATATTTGAATCTTTTTTCCGTCATCTAAACCTCAAAGGGGAGCTCCCCTGAGATCCTTCTAGAATCCTCTCCCGAGAGGCCTTCCAATAAAATGGAATATTTTTGTACATTGATGCTCATACTCGTGGCTATGAGGAAAAGGTCAAGTATGGATTTTATGTGTTTGATGTACCTTCTACTACCACCACTGAAGAGGAGTATATCATCAATGAGAAACAAATGAGTGATATGGAGATTTATCACTACTTTAATGCCTTTTATGTCTCCCCTTCTTTTGGCTTCTACCAACATCTGACTTAAACCTTCTGCTGTCAGGAGAAATAACAATGGTGATAGAGGGCACGCCTATATAAGTCGTATTTGGATTTTGAATAAATGAGATGCTACCCCATTGAACAGCATCGCAAAACTAACATCAGTAATGCATCCCATTACCCAGTTGGTGAAAGCTATATTGAAGCCCAGATGAGTCAACATCATCGTTATGTATAGCCAAATTATCTAGTCATAGGCCCTTGATAAGTCAATTTTTATAGTCATCCCTTTTCTCCTATTTCTTTTGATGTTGTGCATTACTTCTTGAGAAAATCCAATTTCTTTGTGTATCTGCCTTCCATCCAAGAACCCAAACTCCTCTTTCAAGATGTTTATAAACAAGATCGCCTTTAGTCTGACTGCTATGACTTTTACAAAAAAATTGTATTTGTAGTTACAGAGGGATATAGGTCTGAAATTATCAAAGGAGCCAAGATATTCTGACTTTGGAATAAGGGTTAAGAAAGCCGATTTTAATGGTTCGAAGATAGCTCCTTTTATCCTTGGTTCTTCCACAAATCATGTTAGATCATCTCCTACTGATTCAAAAAAATGTTGAAATAATTCTACTGTCCACCCATCCAGCCCAATCCTCTTATCCTTTTGCATTGATTTAAGAATACCTTCCACCTCCTCCTTTGTCACTAGACTCAAAAACATCTCATTTTCCTCTTCCTCAACATATATGGGAAAGAATTGTGCCACCAACACCACTTTCATTATAGTCACTACATCAGGGGATTCAAAAATAATTTTGAAGTGGTTCCTTCCCATGGTAGCCAGATCCTAAAAATATTTTGCTATCTTATCCTCCTTCATCCTCATCCCCCAGATAGTATTTCTATTATATCTCCCTTTGGCATAGCTATGAAAAAAAATTGGGTTCTCATCCCCTACTATTGGAGAGGTAAATCCCCTCTGCGGACAGAGGCGATCCCTACTAGCCTAGATCAGGTCTAGCAACAACCGAGTCACGCTAAGACGCAGGTTCCTAGTTACAGAAGACTAAGATGTGACAAGAGGTCTACCTTAAGTCCTACACTGCTGTTGCTTGCAGAGAAGATGATGCTTCCGTCCTTCAGCTTGGCAGATCACAATTATCTCGCCTAGCACATTCGAACACCTGCACGTAGACAAATAAACAACACACAACGTAAAATCTAATACATACAACCATATATCAGTCAGAGAAGATATAATTCATAACATAAGACATGAACATATGAATGGAACCATAATCGAAGTTGTTTATTATTAATCACAATGAAAGAAAGATACAACCTGAGCTCTGATGCTAGATCTTCCTTCAGCGGGTCGACAGCGGAGCACGTCTGGATGAAGCTCATCGGGAATGGGATAAATCTCTCTCTCTTTGGCTTTGGCTCTCAGAGGATGTCTAGCGATAGTCTCCTTACTACTAATTCAAATCTATTCAGGCAAGCTTGCAAAGGGAAAATGGAAAGCTTATATAGATGGTGGAAGGAGAGTTGGGATCCCTACAATGGTGGGATTGGTCCTATCCTCAAGGAAGCTTCCATGATAGGTGGAAAACCACTTACCCTACATGGAGATCTGGAGCCAAACCTCCCAACTCATTTTAGAGACTCGTTCAGGAGTTGGTTGGAATCAAACTTCTGCCATTTTTTTTTTTTTTTAAATCCTTATTAATCTTGGCGCGAGTAATAAATTGGGATAGAGTGCTAGTTGGCGCGCCCTCTTTGGTGGATTTCCCCCATTGGTACGAGGGCTGAACTGGCTGGTCGCGCCAAGGCCAAAAGGTCTATTTTTAGGGCTTTTTACATGAAACTGTCTTCAGAGGAATGATTGTCCTTGTCAAGGGGGATGCCATGAAAGTGGTTTCAAGTCATGTCACTGGTCACAGGTTATGGAAAATGCCCTCCAATGTGCGGGACGGGGGATTACAGGGACGGTAAAAAATTACTATGTAACAGATGCCCCCTAAAGCATGAGGCTCGAGAGAGAGAGCGGGGTGAAATCCTTTATGAGAACGTGTCAAACTGAAAACAATACTGTCAAAAAACCTGCGTAGACAAGTAAAACTGATATCTCAAATACATGATGTGTGGTATGGGTGCAACCATCCATAATAGAGTATACAGTAATCAAGATCCAAGGTATGGACGCATCCAACTAGTGAGGATCAATAAATAGACTCAGGATGGTCACAACCATCCAATCAATGAGTCATTTAGCCAATCATGATAATCCACAAAATTCGCAGCTTGGATTCCATCAGACAAAACCCAGGGTCTTGCGCTCCATCTCGACCCAAACAGAGTACAAGTTCTAGCATGCGAATAAGTGAGCTGAAGTCGAACATGCAAGAATATCTTTTGATTACTAGCCAATGATGAAAGTTGTTAACAGACGCGAGAGGCACCACCAATAATGACAATGGCCCTCAAGGTACTACAGGTACAATCCACTGAATGTGAACAGTGAGCTGGCGTCAAATACCCGCAGAATCATCCGATCGAAGGTCAATGATGAAAACCTTACGTCGAATGCGAAGAACCTGTCATTGAGGCATGTAGGATCCAAGGTACTAGAAGTGAGTCTCTATATCAGCTTCCTGGATAATGAGTTGAAGTCGATGGGAAGAAACCTTGATCGAAGGTGGGCCATAGTGTTTCCCACATCATCGACATGAGAAAGAGGAACATAATTTTTGTGAATCAGGATCAGATGAGAATTAGAGGAGGGTTGAAACTATAGAGGTTAACTTCTCTTGAACATATCGGCGACACGACAGTGGATTTGGCAATATTTGACATTAAAAGATCAGAGGTCATGATAACGAGGAAAATAGAAGATGAGAGGTCAAAAGGGATCACCCAAAACCATGGAAGCAAGCAGAAAACGAGATGAGATGTCCCCAACCTGACACTAATGCAGACAAGTGCCATGTTCAAGAGAAACATACTGCCGACATGACGATGATACTAGTTCCATTTTCCTCACCATTTATGGCAAGTACCCCAATTATTTTTTAGAACAATCTTGAAGGGGATATCATATGCTTGTGATAAAAGTTCTTCCTTCAGAAAAATCCATCCTAGTACATTTAACGAGCCCTAGGAAGGAGAAACTTGAATATCATCATTACGATAGAATCCGATGTCATCAGGGTTTAACAAGTCTGACAAAGGAATAACTCGACATCTTTTCATGTTTAGAGAGTTTTAAAAGACAGCGTAAAAGTAAACTCCAATAGTCCTTTTCGTAAATAGTTCCTCAGATCTGAAAAGGTAGAAAACTGTGTCTGAGAAAACCTCCTAGTCGCGAAAGGCTAGGGTATTCATTTTTCGTAAATAATCTATCCCAGCCAAAAAAAGGGGTAAACGTATACTCGGTAGATGTCATTTCACAGCCAATTTAAGGATATCAAAATGACAAGTGACTCAACAATATTTTCATGTTTAGTGAGTCAGAAAAGAGCTGAAAGATGACTCCAGAAATGAATTTTTCGTGTTTTTACCAAGTCCAAAAAAGTATAAAATACAACTTGTATCATCATCCAAGCTATGTGAAAACCTGTTGCTGCATATGAAAGAGAGTGTAAAACCCATTTTTCGACAAAATATAATAAAATATTGGAAAAATGACTTTCAAAACCTAATTTTGACTTTGAAAAGTTATAAATATGCTAAAATAGTAAAAACATATTCACTTTTACTTTTTACCTCCTGTGAGAGCAACAGTGATCTTTTGCTGTGCAAACTTGCAGTGGCGATTGTGGTCAATCCAGTACTTCATTCTAGTTCTCATTCGTTCCCTGTAAGAGGCACTCTCCATAGCTTTGTTTTGATTCATTTTTTTATAGATTTCCATTGTGTTTTTGGATCCCTAAGGGGACCTTTGAAAAATTAGGGCTCGGCCAATTGGCGTGGGTATCAGGCACAGACCCATGCCAATTGGATCCTTCTTGTGAAGGGGTCACGCCAATTGGCGCGACTATTAGAAAAACAGTTGCGCCAATGGCGCAACTCAAATTCCGCTTGAATTTAACAAAATGTGAGCCAATTAGATGAATTTCTGAGTGTTCTAGAGATCTAATGAGGTTTTTATGACCATGTTGGTGCAGATAGACGGCCACAATGGTGATCGAGTGGAAGGAAAGGGAGCATGGTGAAGAAGATGAAATGGCCATGCAGAATGAAGCATGCATGAATGCTCTCTGAAACTGTGGTCTGAAAAAGTTCTTCCTAACACTATGTTTGAAAGCACAACCTGAGCTACTATAGTATTTGATCATCATTCGGGACGAGAATGAAGAAGTGTTCAGGCTTCGAGAGCAAGTGTTGGAACTTGAAGTCTCCAACATCTATTTGATAACTGGATTGTCCCACAGAGGTCCAGTTCCAATATTGACAGGTACTAGGCCATCTGGTGAGAAAATGGAAATGGTGATGGCAAGAGTGTGCCCAGGGGCACAGACAGGATCAGGCAGTGGGAAGGTCGATATCCACATGGTCCCCGATCTAGCACTTTGAGTTGTGCTCCACACCATTACGCGGGCTGCGGGGTTGCAGGCACCACATGAGGCAACCAAAGCACAGCTCCTATTAGCATCTGAATGCATGAACCAGACACTTTTCGATTGGGCCAGTACCATAAAAATGAACATCAAATGACGGTTGACGAAGTTCAATAAGGCCAAAATGAAACAGTTTGGGTACGGTTCCATCCTGGTATCATTCATCCTTGAATTATTACCAATTTTCTAGGGCCAAGGGGAAATAGTCGCCAAGCCATCATTGAGGGAGCCAAGGATGGCTCGATGGGCGGCACTCATGCCCACATCAAGAGGGGGCCAAAAAATGTCATGGAGGCCCGAGTTTTTTTTATGGCTATGGCGACAGTTGATCATCATTGAGGACTGGCCCTATGCTAGTACCGACTTCACAGGAGACCCAGATATTCCTCTCCCGGAGGGGGATGACTAGGACAAGAAGATGGGTAAGACTATTTTTGATTTTATGCATTTATGATTTTTTTGTGATACATGCCTATTCTAACAAACAGTTCTATATGTATGCAGAAGTTGGCCCAGAGAGACTTGCTAAGATGTCACCCATTACACAGAGGACCCCTCTCGCACACGATCCTCAAGCTGAGGATGGCCTGGGGAGTGAGCTAGTCCAGAACCTTGAGGGTATCGACCAGGGGATCCTGGATTATGCCCGTCTAGCAGACGTCCCGATGGCTTACCAGAGACACACCGTGGGGGTGCCTAGTCACCTCCATCGATTACTAAGGCAATTGGTGCATGCGGTGACATGCTACCATGAGCACCACACTGATTAGTCATCTAGGGCTTTTATATGCATATTTTTGAGAGACATGTTGTCTCTGGCCATTATTAAAATAGACATGTATATTCTTTTATTTTATGTGATGTACACAAAATGAAAACTATTCGACATATATATATATATATATATATATATATACATATATATATATATATATATGTATATATATTTCTGGATGGATCTTTTTTACATATGATGATGTTTTTACAGGTTGCCTAAATGTCTATCTAAAACCATATTAGCTACTGCATCTGTTAAAGCATTCATGTGTCTGGGTATGTGTTGATATGTAATGTAATCAAAATTCCTTTCCAGTAAACGAATACGTAGACACAGTCGTAAAATGGATGGTTTTCTAACTGAATAATGACCATTAAGTTGTAATACTACAAGCTGTGAGTCCAGATATACAAGTAATGCATGAATACCAAGGTTAACAACCTCGTTTAATAATTCCAAAATGGCACTATACTCCGCGACATTATTTGTGGTAGACCCTAGACAAACACCTTGAAAATTGACCAACTCACCGGCAGGATCGTAGATTATCCAGGCTGACAAAGACAGATTCCTGGTACTGCGGGAGGCACCATCCGCGAAATTGACAAAACGTGTAATAGACATCTGCACAATCAGGAAGACCCAATCAGTAGAAAGACGCTTACAAAGCACACCACACCACACATGCACAAAAAATGAAATCACTCACTTATGTACATACACAACACACAAGAATATCTCAAGCGTACTACTTTTTGAGGTACAGCCCATTCCTAGGCTATGCCAGAGGAACACCTTCATATTCGATAAGCGCATAGGCCCCATTTTTTAATACTCATTTGAGGATATAGGGCCCATGCCACATGGGTTGGAATTTTCCCATTCCAAGTTTATTGCATGCTTTTTCATATAGGAGGACAAGGTCCCCTTCAGTGAAAGAACATGGAGAATCCAATTGATCGAAGTGGGCTTTGACCCACTTTTTCTATGCCTCAATAACCTAGGCAGCCAAGCGGTGGGTTTCATCCAGTCGTTCCAAATACAAGAGACGTTCTTCCTTCGGAGAAGTGTCGGGAAATAGTTCCACAGCCAACTTCAGAGAAGGAATTTCAGATTGAACCAGGAGAGTTGCTTCCAGACCATACACTAGCTGGAAAGGTGTGAATTCGGTTGTGCTCTTTACTGACATTCGATAAGCCTGTTGGCCACCTATAAAATTTGTTCTATCAAAAGGTGGCCAAAAAGTTGTTTAGCCTTCAAGGAATAGTTTCATTGTAGAAATGTGATGTCTTGAAGCCTCTTCAAGACATCATCTCCTCTATCCAAAATCGTCACTACTATTTCCGTTCAGAACTCAGAAATTCTGCTAAAAATTCCATGAGAAAGACTGCTGCAAAATTCCCTTTTCTCCCCTTCCTTCACTCAAAAACTAAATTTCATTTTTACTCTCTTTTTCCCCATAATTTTCCCGTGATTTCCATTTTTCCTCATTTCCCCTTTGTATAATCCACCTTGCATAGTTTAAAACTCCTTTATGGCCTTATCGGAATCCTCAAAACTCCTGGAAAATCATTTAAAACCCATTTTTCTTATTATAGACTTAAGCCCATTTGGGATGAGTCTTTTACCTCCTCATATGCCCTGATGCTGGAACCGAGTGCCAGTCTTTCAAGTGCTTATCGTGTTGCACAATTGCGATTAGCCCCCCCCCCCTTCTTTAACCCCCTGGTCATATTACCCTTCATATAACTCTTGGCCCCGCAGTTGGGCGCCAAGCCGCGTCGAAATTAATATTTTAAACCTTTTTTTATATTAATTTGTCAGTTTTTTATTATTTCTTAAAATTTCTGCCAGTGCAAAATTTCAGTTGCTCCGCAGAATCGATCGGATCTGAAGATCAGACGGCGCGCAACCTATCAACTCGGTGGTCCTCGCCAGCCAATCGCCGTAGCAAAAACCAGGCAGAATCCATCGCACCACTTTCAAGCGGAGGGTTGTTTTTTCCCGATCGGCAGCGATTCCATTCACTGGCTGACGCGTGGCCTGGGCACTACTCACAAAACCGCCGTTCATCCCGCGTTAAAGATCGGACATAGACCTGGCGCGATATTGACTTACACCGTCCGATCTGAGGCCGCTCATCGAACTGTGATCGCTCTCCAAAGATGCCCGTGCGATAACTTAGGGTATGACGCAGTGTTAAAAGCATCTCTGTCGTCGATCTGATCTATAGATCGACGGCCCAAAATTCATCACCCTGACTCCTCGTCTAGTCAGCATTTCCAAACCCAGGAGTTTTATTCATCTATGTTTTATTGAAAATCTGAAGTCCGGATGCGTTCTATAAGGTTTTTATCGTGGGATCTCCGCCGTTGATCACTTGGGCCGCTCTCATCCGATGACCCACGATCGTCCTGATTCCCGACCTTGATTTTTGACCATGTTTTCTTGAAAAAAAGGTTTTTATCCATTTTCTCCATTTTTCCAAAAAAGACTTATCCGCTTTAACTTTTCGCCTCCGCTCGTGACCGTCGATCTTTGCGCGATCGACAACTCTAATTTAAATTTTTATTCTCCCTTGCCTTTGAATTCCTTTTATCAATCTCGACCATTAGATGATGCCAAGCAATGGCCATGCTCCCTCCACGTGCCTTCTGAAGCAGTCAACCTACACATGCAGGATTTTATAACATTTGTTTGTATTTTTCAGGACTTAATGGTTTTTTCGCCATGCTAAAGAAAATTCGCAGGCTGGGGGTGATGATCCTCCCACCTTCGATTCACCAGAGAAATCATTCGCAGGGTTTAAAATTCATGTTTTATCAGTGATTCATGAGGCATTGATGCCATTCGATCCCTGTACAGCCCTGCACACAAAAAAAAACACAGTTAATCAAGCACTGATCAAAGAGTATCAGTGTTGAAGACAGAACACACCAGAAACAGGAGATTGAAGACCTAAAACATAGATCTCAAGTAAATTAAAGGTGTTTTAAGGAAAGAAAAATACATCTGTTGAGCCGAGAAAGCCTCCACCACCATAAGCAGAGGCCAATCAAACCATCTACAACTCGTAAAGACACCTGCAGCCTCACAGAAATCAAAGAAAGCTTAGTCATTACCTGAACAAGAGGTGTTTACCTGAAGACATCTGAAAAAATAATACAAATCAAAGATCTTATCTCTAATTGTTAGAAAAACTATTTTAAAAAGATCAAGAACAGTCCAGAAGCAGATATTTTCCATCATTAGACCTCGAAAGGAAAAAACAGAGTTATGAAGCAGAGTTAGAAATGATTACATAATTAATGATACTTGACCCCTGGGAAATCCTCCCACCTCCTCATTTTTCTATAAATACTTCTGTAGAATATGAGAAAATTTTGGTCTCTGGACATCTGAATGCATGTAATAGTTTTCTGAAGCTACTGATGCCTTGTGTGCAATTTGAAGATAAATAAGCTAATATGAGAAGTTTGAAGTTGTAGAGACCCACCAGGCTTGTTGATTGTAACTGGTTTGAACATCAAATACGAGCTGTTGATTTATGGGATCCTGATTTGTGTCAATGGTGATGTGTTCCTCACTGTCAATTGTTATTTTCTTTAATTTTTTCACTCTGTTCACTTTCTCTAATAAGGAACAACAAACATAGAGCTAGGACTTACTCCCAACAGTACCCTACTCTTACTGAAAGCTTTATTTTCTATTTTTTCTTCATTCGAACGTTCTCTTTGAAGAGTATATTAAAGTAGGTTGGTTTAAAATCACTTGCCTGATCTAGATTGCTCTTTTTGATTATCATATGTGTTTTCCTCTAGAATATGCTGAAAGAAGGTTAGTTTAGAAGCACTTACCTGATCTTAAGATGTTCGAACTGTTTTTAAATGTTTTCTATCTAACAGTACTTCAATGCAGGCTATTTTAAAAGCACTTACCTGATCTCAGAATACTTTTATGTTTTTCCTTAAGTACATGCTGAAGCAAGATAGTTTGAAAATACTTACTTGATCTTAGGCTGTTCACTGTTCTTCATTTGTTTTTCTCTCTATTCCCTATCTGTTTCATTCCATAAAATCACCCTAAGAGATCCTTTGACATAAGTGACTTGCCCCATGGATCCTTCTTGAACCTTGTTGTCCAATTAAAATCCTCCTATGACTCCATAGCCCAATGGGTTAAAACTATCTTTGCCTTTTTTATCAGCTGAAATCATTCTTTCACTTGTAGACATCTTCACCCTTTATTTTGAACTTCCTTCACCTTCATCACGTCTTTTCCCAACCAAAACAAACAATAAAAAACCAATGCTCTTCACAAATAGCCTAATATCACATTTCAGGCTTTAAAGATCACATATTTAAACTCATTTATAGAGAGATCCCTCTCTGGATTCAACAGGGCTAGATCCTTGAATCCCAAAGCGGGTTGATGTTATCCCTGCAGTTGGAATTTTTCCAATCTTTCTAATTACAGGGTGCTAACATAATGGTGACTCCACTGGGGAGCTTTTCAGTTCATAGTTTCTTGGCCAACTTTTATAAAACTCTTTAGTTTTCCATACAACCACAGAAACTCAGAGAACCCAAAATGTTTCAGATTGGTTGCCAATAAACATGGTAGTGGACCATTAAACCTTTTACCTCCAAAAGAGCTAAAAAATTCCGCTTGGCAACTCCACAATCTTGAACAGACCTTAAGACTCCACTAGGAAGAACTCTTATCACTGTAGTATCATTCAAACTCAGTTAGAGTACTGTAGGATTAAAAATTTTTGTAAAAAATATTAGTTAACCTCTGAAATATTTTCATAACTGGTTGAACTTTTCTTGTTTATTTGCATCTGAAAAACATAGCATGGTGGCTCCTAGAAAGATTCATACTAGAGCCTATCCTGACTCAGATCCACCTAAGATAGTTGATAACCCATAAAGTATTCTTAGGAACTTTCCTAGAATTAAATCATCAACTATTGTCAGATCACCCTTGAGAGCTAATTCAGTCCCTGTAAATCTTTCAGCTCTACAACAATCATAAGTTGACTTCGTAAATCCCTTTAGAACTAGGTCTCTTGGTGATTTAGATCAGTTAGGTTCTGAGTCTTCACTTTCTTCTCCTGAAACAAGTGCACATCTTAGTAGTAGAGAAACCACACCTCCTGATTTACTTTTCCTTCTTAATTTAGGTGTCTCTCATCGAAGATTAGCTCAGCAATCTACTTCGGTTCCATCCACATCTGTTCATCCTACATCCACTACCCCTTTTTTTAATCCATATTTTGTGAATCCACCCCACATCCAATCATGGAAGCATGGTATGCTCCCTTGGTGCTACCTCAGCCTTTAACTCCTTTACCCAATGAATATCAGTCTAAAATTACTCATTTCACTGAAAAAGAATCCTCCACTGCTCAACACCATGTAGTTACGATGGGAGATGCCTTTGACTATATGGAAATAGAGGATGAAACAATTAAGATGAGGATTTTCGCTTAGAGTTTAGGAGGAGAAGTGAAGAATTGGTTTAAAGCTTTTCCTCCTAATAGCATTAATGATATTCCTGCCCTCCATAAAGCTTTCATAAATAAATGGGAAGTTAGAAGTAACCCTCTCCAAATCCTAGCCGAATATAAGAATCTTAAAAGAAGTCCAGGAGAGAGTGTCTAGGACTATTCTACGAGATTTAATAGTATCTAAAATGCTCTTCCACCACACATGAAACCTCCCTAAGGAATGGCCCTAGTAAAATACCCTGAAGGCTTTGATGCCGATATGGCTTACCAGCTTAGGGAGAGAGATTATAATACATTGGAAAACATGAAGAAAGGAGCAGTGAGTGTTGAGGCAAACCTGATTGAGAAAAAAACCAGAATGAGGGCTGAGAAAAAGGTAACCTATAGGGATGACAGCACAGCTTCTGCATCTGATCCAAAATATGATAGTCTAGCCAAAACCATGGAGAGACTAGGAAAAATGGTAGAAAGCTTGACTATCCAAGTCAACAATAAAAACAAGAACCAAAATCAAAACCAGAACTTTAGGAGAAATAACCCCCCAAGTAGACCAAGAGACTCTAATCAAAGGGTCATCCCTCCATTTCAAGAGAACTTCCTTGATGAGGATGAAGGAATAATAGAAGAGTTAGAAGAAACCGAAATGAATATGATGGATGTGGATGAACTGGACCACACCTTTCCCACAAAGGAAAACCAGACCTCATACTCATGTTGGAATGAGGAAGGGTTGGAAACTGAGGACTATAGGTTAGGATTCGAAAATGCCATCATGCAAATCCAAGAACAATATGACCTCGAGAGCAGAATGAAATGCCTTGGCCTAATTAAAGACCTTTGTGTGAATTTAACTCAAATCCCAGCCAAGTGCATGGTCATGGATGTTGTAGTGGCTAATGTGCCTCCTAAGTATGGCATGTTGTTGTCAAGATCATGGGGTGCCAAGCTGTAAGGTAAAATGCAGATGGATGGGACATATGCCACTATCCTTGTCTTTAGCCAGCTTAGAAGACTATACAGAGAGGCACACATGAAATTCATGGTCAGTAGCCAAGAAAAGCCTGAAAATTCTCCCATTTACTCTGTCCATACTGACCTGGATTCATTTATCCTTTACAACAATAAATCCACAAATAAGCCAGAGCTATAAGACAATGATTCAGACAACCAATTAGAGGCCCCAAATATAGGAATAATGGCAGTTCTAGATATGGAAGAAAATGAGAGAGAAACTTTTGAACAGTGCGTTGAAACAACAAACCAGAGTGAAAAAATTCAAGAGCGTGAAAAACATATTACTCATCACTTTAAACTCCTTGAAAATCCTGAGGAACGAGACCCATCACGATGTGTTGCGGATCTCAGAACAGAACATAATGATGAACAACGCAATAGGGATCAAAACGATGTTAACAATCCCTTATGGTGCATGAACTTCGATGGGTCTTGCACTAAAAAGAGTGCGGGAGCTGGGGTATGGTTGGTCGACACTATAAACAATTACTCCGAGAGCCATGCATTCAGGCTAGATTTCAAATGCACTAACAACATCGTAGAGTATGAGGCTCTCATCCTAGGATTGTTTCTATTGAAAGAACTAGGAGCTAAGAAGATAATTGTTCAGGGAGACTCAGAATTATTCATCAAACAGATAAATGGAGAATATTCCATCAAGCATCCCAGACTAAGGGTATACCAAAATAATGCCATAGATTACCTAAAAACATTTGCAAAATATGAACTCGTGTTTTTCCCAAGGAGTCAAAACATAATTGCGAACAGATTGGCTTGCACTGCTAGTTCATGTCAGAAATCACCTAGTGACAAACAGATCATTATTCAAACAAAATATAGACCTGTAGTACTAGATAATGAAAAATATTGGCAGGTCTTTGAGGGCGACAAGTAGATAGAGGATTTCCTGCTTGGCAGGAACAAGTTTGAATTATCTAATTTAGATTCTAAATCTGATGAAAATTGCCTAAACAAAAAGTCCCATGAAGAAGAAAAACCATCTGGTCCCGTAAAAATCAACATGTTAACTAAAAAACTTGGAACACATACTGAAGAGTATGAGGACATAGAAAATGAAGACATTGAGGTATTTTCGTCAAAGGACAAGAACATACCTAGGGGGATAGCACCATTAGAAGACCTGTTTGATTTTAACGACGTAGCAAAGAAACCCAATGTAGAATATACCAAGTCTGAGGTCGAGGAATGCAACATAGGCACCAAAGATCAATCTAAATTGATTAAATTAGCTGGCTCCTTGCTAGCAGACATGAAAAAGAAATACATTGAATTATTTAAATAATTTTTCGATGTGTTTTCCTGGAGCTATGAAGACTTAAAATCCTACGATACAGAAATCATCCAGCACAAGATCCATTGAAAGAAAACCAAAAACCCTTTAGGCAAAAACTGCGTCGAATTAATCCAATACAACTGCCTCTAGTAGAAAAGGAAATCAATAAAATGTATGAGGCAGGAATCATAGTGCCTGTGAGGTTTTCAGATTGGGTTTCTAACCTTGTAGCTATGAGGAAAAAGACAGGACAAATCAGATTGTGCATTGATTTCAGAAACCTTAACAGAGCCTCCCTAAAAGACAATTAACCTTTACCCAAAATGGAACACATTCTACAAAGGGTAGTTGGTTCAAAGAGGATTTCTTTGTTAGATGGTTTTTCAGGGTATAACCAAGTTTTAGTACTCCTAGAAGACCAACTCAAGACAACTTTCACCACTCCTTGAGGCACTTTCATGTATGTGAAAATGCCTTTTGGATTAATGAATACTGGGGCCACTTTCCAAAGGGCCATGGACATTGCATTTTTAGAGGAGATAGGGCACTTCATTGTAATTTAACTTGATGACATAACAGTTTATTCCAAATCTTATGAAGAGCACCTGAAACATCCTAGAAAGGTCCTTGAAAAGTGCAGAAGGTTTGGATTATCTTGAAATCCTAAAAAGACAGTGTTTGGCCTACAAGAAGGTAAACTCCTTGGCCATAGGGAATACTAAAGATTAGCCAACTAAGGAACATAAAAGAATTACAGTCCTTTATTGGAAATATTAACTTCTTGAGAAGGTTTATTCCCAACTTAGCAGAGCTCCTTAAAAACATGACTAATATGATCAAGAAAGAAGTAGGAGTGAAGTGGACTGTATAAGCCAAAAGATCCTTCAAATTGGTAAAATATGCACTCACCCAAGCACCAGTCCTAATCAGATCGGACTTTTCAAAAGAGTTCCTTATTTTTTCCTTTTCCTTAGAGCATACTGTGGCTGCAGTCCTGTTGCAGAAAAACCCAGAGGGACAGGAACAGCGTATTTCTTTTTTCAGCAAGGCTTTAAGGGATGCACCCTTGAAATATAACATAATGGAAAAACAGGCCTATGCTTTGGTAAAGGCCTTAAAGGACTTCAGGGTGTGTATTCTACATTCCCACATCATTGCTTATGTGCCTAACATAGTGTTAAAAAACATCTTGTCACAAGACCCAGATGGAAAGAGGGGCAAATGGATTGCTACAATATTAGAGTATGATTTGGAAATCAAACCCACCAAACTCATTAAAGGTTTGGACTTAGCTCAATTAATGGATGAATCTAATCTACAAGCCCTTGACATTAACATGGTAGATGCCTTGGATGAACAAGTAGAGTTACCTGCTCCCACTATGGAAGAGCAGTTTCAAAGCTCACCTTGGTACACTGATATCTTGTATGTGATTACAAATCTTAATGCTCCTCCTAGTTTATCAAAAACAAAGGCAAGGTTTTTAAAGTTGAAAGCTAGGAATTATTGCATTTTGAATGAATGTTTATATTGGAAAAATGTTAATGGTTTATTGCTTAAATGTTTCCTGGAAGTTGATGCAGAGAAGAAGCATGAATTCCATGAAGGAGAGTGTGGAGGTCATCTCTACTAGAAAACCACCGCCAATAAAATCCGTAGAGCTGGCTATCACTGGCCCACCCTCTTCCAAGATGTCCATAAAATGATAGTAGCTTGCCACAAGTGCCAAGTTTTTGAGGGCAAAAGAAAACTCCTTCCTTTACCATTACAACCTATCACTGTTGAAGCTCTTTTAAAACAATGGGGCCTAGATTTCATAGGAGAAATCCATCCCGCTTCATCTTCCCAACAAAAATGGATTCTCACAGCCACTGACTACTTCACAAAGTGGATAGAGGCCATCCCTTCTAGTAATGCCATAGATTCTGTCATTATAATATTTCTTGAAGACTATATCCTGTCTAGATTCGGTTGCCCCAAGAAGATTATTATTGATAATGCTGTTGCTTTTGGTTCCAAAAATATGATTGATTTTTGTCACAGGTATTAGATTACACTTGGTCATTCTATTGCTTATTACCCTCAAGGTAATGGGTTAGCAGAATCATCAAATAAAATTTTGGTGACCATCATCAAGAAGATGCTTGAAGAGAATAAAAAATCATGGCATAGCAAGTTGGTGCATGCTTTTTGGGTAGAAAAGTTGACCATAAATAAGTCCATTGGAATGTCCCCTTACCAGCTTGTTTATGGAGCAGATGCAGTGTTTCCTACCAGCCTAGGTGTACTAGTGATAAAATTAGTCCAAGAAATACAGTCAGAAGAGGACAACATGGTAAGGAGGATCAATCAGAAAATATATCTCCAGCAGATAAGGGAAGAGGTTTACAATAGGGCTTAGAAGGTACAAGAGAACATAAAGAAGTTGTTTGACAAGAGAAAAAAGGCTTCTGATTTCAACATTGGAGACAAGGTACTCAAGTGGGACTCTAGAAGAGAGGATAAGGGTAAACATGGCAAATTTGACTGTTTGTGGCAAGGTCCTTACATTATTCAGTCCACCATTCGTCCAAATTCCTTTTTTCTGCAAGAGTTAGATGGCATAGATCTATTTGGGGGTCCTATCAATGGTAGGGTGCTTAAGCATTACTACTGTTGAGTTTGATTTTAAAAATATTTCATTTCCGTTGTAAATACCATTGCTTTGTTCAGTCCCACAAAAGAAAAAATATAAAAACAATAAAAAATAAAAGAAAAGAGGGAAGATTATAAAAAACAATAAAGGTATAGCCCCATACCAAAAAAGAGAAACAAATCTGAAAGTGTGCAAGCTCAAATGCTACTCCTGAAAAACAAACTCCTAGCTAGTCAAACAGCCTAATCTTGACTAATTAGTTTTAAATTTACTGCTGATAGGATAGTGAATTTGATTTTCCAAACTGTTTAATCTTGGCATATCAATAGATAGATTAGGTTAGAAATTAAAGGTTCAAACATGCTCAAAACCTAAACCTAAGTTTCCAAGCAAGAATTGAATCCAATCTATGTTTAATTCTAAGTCAAAATGGAGGTAAATATGGTTCTAATCAGCTCAAAATCTGAACCAGAGAAAAAGAAAGAACAGCTCAATCAAGAGGCAAACGGAGCTGTAAAAAAGTGAAGGAAGTGCATGAAATTTCAGATCTTAAGCCTTCCATTTTGATTTAAATTTTTCTGCAAAATAAATATCTGTGTGCAGCTTGTTTTTTATGCCATAGATCACAGCATGTCAAAATTCTTAATCTTGACTTGAATGTTTTTAAATTTCTGTTGTAGAACTTAGAGAATAAAATCTGTTGGATAGTTTAATCCCAATAGATAGTAGATTAGGTAGAGAATCATGTGGACTCAACTATTTAATTTGAGTTCATGGAGAAATAAGGAGTAGAAATAGATTAGATTTCCTATTATCAAAAATAATAAAATTTTGTAATAGAGTTTGCCAATCCAAGTGCACTCTAATGAATAAAAAATGTTGGATCAGAGTAGATTGGGTAGGTAGAAAGCTTGTTGATGAAGATCCATTGTTTTCCATGGCTGCTAATATGTTTTAAAAAAAAATAAGAGCATCCAAGAAAAGAAGGTAGCCCAATGGATGAGGCACTGATTAGACCCCAGAGAATGTAAGTCTGAAGTTCTTGATGCCTTCAATAAGGCACCATCCCCAAGTGGAGCCATTGTTGGCTACCTATAAAATTTGTTCTAGCAAAAGGTGGCCACAAAATTATTTAGCCTTCAAGGAACAATTTCATTGCAGAAATGTGATCTCTTGAAGCCTTTTCAAGACATCATCTCCTCTATATAAAATCTTCACTGTTGTTTCCCTTCAAAACTTAGAAATTCTGCTAAAAATTCCATGAGAAAGACTGCTGCAAAATTCCCTTTTCTCCCCTTCCTTCACTCAGAAACTAACTTTCATTTTTACTCTCTTTTTCCCCATCATTTTCCTCTGATTTCCATTTTTCCTCATTTCCCCTTTGTATAATCCACCTTGCATAGTTTAAAACTCCTTTCTGGCCTTATCGGAATCCTCAAAAGTCCTTGAAAATCATTTAAAACCCATTTTTCTTATTATAGACTTAAGCCCCTTTGGGTTGAGTCTTTTACCTCCTCATACGCCCTAATGATGGAACCGAGCGCTAGTCTTTCAAGCGCTTATCATGTTTCCCAATTGTGATTAGCCCCCCCCCCCCCTTCTTTAACCCCCCGATCATTTTACCCTTCATATAACCCTTGGCCCCACAGTCGGGCGCCAGGCTGCGTCAAAATTAATATTTTAAACCTTTGTTTATATTACTTTGTCAGTTTTTTATTATTTCCTAAAATTCCTGCCAGTGCAAAAATTTAGTCACTCCACACCGTCGATCTAATCTGAAGATCGGAAAGCGTGCGACCTATCAACCCGGTGGTCCCTGCCAGCCAATCACCGTAGCAAAAACCCGGCGGAATCCATTGCACCACTTTCAAGCGGAGGGCAGTTTTTTCCTTATCGGCAGTGATTCCATTCACAGGTTGACGCGTGGCCTAGGCACTGTTCATAAAACCATTGTTCATCATGCGTTAAAGATTAGACATGGACCCGACGTGATATTGACGTACACCATCCAATCTGAGGCCACTCATTGGACGGTGATTGCTCTCTGAAGATGCCCATGCAATAACTCAGGGTACAGCACAGTGTTAAAAGCATCTCCACCCAAAATTCATCACCCTGATTCCTTGTTCAGTCAGCATTTCCAAACTTGAGAGTTTTATTCATCTGGATTTTATTGAAAATCTGAAGTCAGGGCGCGTTCTATAAGGTTTTTATCGTGGGATCTTTGTCGTTGATCGCTTGGGTGACTCTCATTCGACGGCCCACGATCGTCCCGATTCCAAACCTTGATTTTTGATCATGTTTTCCCGAAACAAAGGTTTTTATCCATTTTCTCCATTTTTCCAAAAAATACTTATCTGCTTTGACTTTTCGCCTCTGCTCCTGACCGTCGATCTTTGCGCGATTGAAGGCTCTGATTAAAATTTTTCTTCCGCCTTGCCTTTGAATTGCTCTGATTAATCTCGATCGTTGGATGATGCCATCCAACGGCCATGCTCCCTCCACGTGCCTTCTAAAGAAATCAACCTACACATGCAGGATCTTATAACATTTGTTTGTATTTTTGTAGGATTTAATGGTTTTTTCACCATACTGAAGAAAATTCGCAGACTAAGGGTGGCGATCCTCCGGCCTTCGATTCACCAGGGAAATCATTCGCAGGGTTTTAAATTCAAGTTTTATCAATGATTCATGAGGCATTGATGCCATTCAATCCCTGTACATCCCTCCGCACCAAAAAAAACACAGTTAATCAAGCACCGATCAAAGAGTATCAGTGTCGAAGACAGAACACACCAGAAACAGGAGATTGAAGACCTAAAACACAGATCTCAAGTAAATTAAAGGTGTTTTAAGGAAAGACAAAGACATCTGTAGAGCCAAGAAAGCCTCCACCGCCATAAGCAGAGGCCAATCGGACCCTCTACAACTCCTAAAGACACCTGCAATGTCACAAAAATCAAAGAAAGTTTAGTCATTACCTGAACAAGAGGTGTTTACCTGAAGACAACTGAACAATTGATACAAATCAAAGATATTATCTCTAATTTTCGGCAAAACTATTTTAAAAAGATCAAGAACAGTCCGGAAGAAGATCTTTTCCATCATTAGGCCTCGAAAGGCAGAAACAGAGTTATGAAGCAAAGTTAGAAATGACTACACAATTAATGATACTTGACCCCTGGGAAATCCTCCCACCTCCTCATTTTTCTATACATACTTTTGTAGAAGATGAGAAAATGTTGGTCTCTGGAAATCTGAATGCATGTAATAGTTTTTTGAAGCTACTGATGCCCTGTGTGCAATTTGAAGATAAATAAGTTGATATGGGAAGTCTGAAGTTGTAGAGACCCACCGGGCTTGTTGATTGTAATTGGTTTGAACATTAAATACAAGCTGCTGATTTATGGGATCCTGATTTGTATCAATGGTGATGTGTTCCTCACTGTCAATTGTTATTTTCTTTAATTTTTTCACTCTGTTCACTTTCTCTGATAAGGAACAGCAAACATAGAGCTAGGACTTACTCCCAACAGTACCCTACTCTTATTGAAAGCTTTATTTTCTATGTTTTCTTCATTCAAACATTATCTTTGAAGAGTATATTAAATCAGATTGGTTTAAAAGCACTTTCCTGATCTAGATTGCTCTTTGTGATTATCATATGTGTTTTCCTCTAGAATATGCTGAAAGCAAGTTAGTTTAGAAGCACTTACATGATCTTAAGCTATTCAAATTGTTTTTAAATGTTTTCTAACTGAAATTACTTCAATGCAGGCTAGTTTAACAGCACTTACCTGATCTCATAATACTTTTATGTTTTTCCTTAAGTACATGCCGAAGCAAGATAGTTTGAAAGTACTTACTTGATCTTAGGTTGTTCACTGTTCTTCATTTGTTTTTCTCTCTATTCCCTATCTATTTCATTTCATAAAATCACCTTAATAGATCGTTTGACATAAGTGACTTGCCCCATGGATCCTTCTTGAACCTTGTTGTCAAATTAAAATCCTCCTATGACTCCATAACCCAATGGGTTAAAAATATCTTTGCCTTTTTTATCAGCCGAAATCATTCCTTCACTTGCAGACATCTTCACCCTTTATTTTGAACTACCTTCATCTTCATCATGTCTTTTCCCAACCAAAACAAACAAAACAAAACCCATGCTCTTCACAACTAGCCTAACATCACATTTCAGGCTTTAAATATCACATCTTTAAACTCATTTATATAGAGATCCCTCTCTGGATTCAGGAGGGCTAGATCCTTGAATCACAAAGTGGTTTGATGTTATGCATGCAGTTGGACTTTTTCCAATCTTGCTAATTACAGGGTGCTAACAAAGCCTAGAGAGTTGAGAGAAATTGGAGATGCCAATTGGATTTGTGGATACCAATCATTAGTTGAAGCATCGTGACCAATACCTTGTTCACAACCTCAACCTGGCCATTCGCCTGGGGGTAGTATGGCATTGAGCTATCATGGCCTAAGCCCAACTTTGATGTTAGCTCAGCCATCATGTAATCTCGAAAATGAGTGCCATGATCAGTGAAAATGGCATGAGAGACTCCGAAACGCATAATAACATGGTTTAAAATAAATTGGGCAGTTGTCTTACCGTCAACAGCTAATGTAGGCATCGCTTCGGCCCACTTAGTGAAGTAGTCCACGGAAACGATTATATAAGCATGCCCCCCAGCTGAGTGAGGGTTACATGTCATCAAATCTATTCCCCATTTAGCACAAGGGCCTATGTTAATTACAGGATGCAAGGGTAGGGGTGGCGCGCGCATCTTGCACTGAAAGACCTAGCATGCATGACATTTTCGGACTGCAACAATATAAACTTTGAATATAGACGGCCAGAAGTAACCTGCATGCCGAATCTTCTAGGCGGTGGCATATCCAGACATGTGACCACCACAAGCACCACTGTGACAGTAATTTAGGACTCTCTTAGCCTCTTCTAGGGTCAATCACCGGTAGAGCACAGAATCAAGTCCGACACAGTACAAGATATCTCCTACAGTGCGGTATGGTTAAGATTGATGCCAAATCTGACGTTGAGAATCCTTTGTCAATTCAGACCAGAACATGGATGTTTGAAGGTACATGATGATGTCATCGTACCATGGATCATGAATACTGATAAGAAAGAGTGTTTCATCTGGGATATGATCCTCGGATTGGGATGGAACGGAGTCTGTTGGGAGAGAGAAAACAAGATTAGAAAAAACCAATGATTTCGTCGACTTAGTAGTGTTGAACTCTAAATCAAACTCCTGAAGGATGAAAATCCATTTGGAGTACTTGCCCCCCAGCAATTTTCGAGACAAGATATATGTCATGGGGTTGCAGTCAGAAACCATGGTTATGGTACGCAACAAGATGTAATGGTGGAATCGTTGTACGGCCTGGATCGCAGCAAGTGCTAACTTCTCGACGTGGGCATAGTGTGTTTCCATGTCGAGAAGATTCCGAGATATATAGTAAACTACGTGCTCATTTCCATCATCGTCATCCTATACTAGAACCATAGCTATCGTTCTAAACGCAACGGCCAAATAAAGGGTAAAATCACGATGATAGTTGGGAGGATGTGTCAACGGAGCGTTAATGAGCAATGTTTTAAGCTTATCAAAATATTGTTGGGAAATATCGTCCTAATGGAAGGGAATGTCCTGTTTCAGAAGTCGTGTAAACCCCTTGGCAACTTCCACATAGTTCGGAATAAAGCGCCATAAGAAGTTGGCTTTCACTTGTAGACTCTACAGTTGATGTAACGAGGAAGGGGATGTGAGGTTAACGATGGAATTGACCTTGAGGGGGTCAAGGCGAATCCCATCTTTGGAGACTACGAATCCCAAAAGACAACCAAAATCCATGTAGAAGACGCACTTATGAAGATTAAGCCTAATATTGTAATGTCTGCAATGGAGAAAAATTTGGCAGAGGTGTTCAGGATGGTCCTCACGCCAAGCTGAATGGGCCGGAAAATCGTCCAGATACGGTTGAACAATATGACGTATGTCATGGAAAGCATAGGACATAGCACGCTGGAAGATGGCCCCAACATTTTTCAAGCCGAGTGGGAGATTTTCGTAAGCGAAAGTACCCCATGGACAGATAAAGGCAGTCTTATGTTGATCAGTGGGTAAAATATTGATTTTATTATACCCGGAGAAGTTGTCCATAAGGGAATAAATCTCACTCCCTGCACATTCATCGATGATATAATCTATAAAAGGAGTCGGGTAATTGTCCTTAGGACAGGCCCGATTAATATCTCGGTAATTAACATAGACCTGTATAGTGCCCTGCTTCTTATCTACAGGGACAATATTTGAAACCCATTCTGTGAGGGGAATTGGATAGATAAAGCCCGTGTTAAGAGGTTTTTCAACTTCTTCCTTTATGGCTGCGGCTTTTCGGGGATGCACTAGGCATAGACGCTGACACACGGGTTTCGCACCTGGGTAGGTAGGAATCTCATGCACGACTATACTGGGATCAATCCAAGGCATCTCTTCATAGGACCATGCGAAAACATCCCTGAATTCGCGGAAAAGGCTCATGTATACCTGAATCTCTTCAGGAGAATAGGTAACTCCCACATGAATGTTCTCGACTACCCCCGGTTTAACAGAGATTTCGACCAGTATGGTTTGAGTGATATTACATAGGTTTCCCTCCGAAAGGACCTCATGAGTCAATATCGGTGTTTGAAGAGGCAGAGTGGGAACCTGAGATGCGAAGTGCTCTAGACAATCAGGAAATTCCCCCAGGCCAAGCATGAACGAGGAACGATGATGTCCATCGCTCCACAGTAGATCTTCAAGAGACATCGTTTCAACAATAGATTCATTAGAAGGGAATACTTCTCTTCAAGGATCAGGCGAATCTGCATCGCCTAGCCAAGGGGATTGAGAATATATATTTAAAGCCATGCTCGAAGGAACATGTTCAATAAGAGGAGGATCAGATGCAGCCACAATCTCATAGTAATTGATCTCAAATGGAGTTAAGGGCATCGATTCTCTGAAAGAGTTCACTTTTTCAGGTGAAGGGATGATCTAAGGGTCGTCTGACCTAGAGATCATATTAACTTGAACAATGTGTGGTGGTGGCGTGGGAAAAATACCCATGAGGACGGGGTCCTTGAAAAGGCTGGGACCTACACTGTCGGGGGGATTAGGGATCTGATCCACGTAAGGAATGTTATTCTTGGAGGATGAGGTGAAGAAAGACAACTGATCAACAGTGATGATTTTTCCCTCATGAGGGAACTTTAGAAGATGAAAGAGGGTTGACAGAATGCATAGCATGGCGTGAGTCTAACTGCAACCAAGAAGAAGATTGTAGTTGAGCTTGGAATCATCCACTTCTACTTCTATGTTGACTTTCTTACCCTATAATGTGATCGGCAAACTCTCGAGAACACCCAGGGGTTTAGATTCTCGACCATCAAATGCTTCTAGGGCATTGGGAGACAAAGGAAGAGTTGGAGAGCCAGTGGCCTTCCAACAAGCGGATGACATAACACAAGTTGAAGCACCTTCGTCCACAATGGCTCTATGAATGTTGAGGCCATTGATCCCGACTTGGATAACAAGAGAAATTTGATGTGAAAGTCAGGGGACAAAATTTTCTAGGTCGAAGGTGAGAAGACTAGAATCGGCGGGATCGATTCCACCGATAGTGGATAATAGAGCTTCCATTGCGGTGGGAAAAATTGAAGCACTTCCAACACAGACATTGCAGAAGGTGCCTGTGAAAAATCCTCGATAATGCTGTAGTGCTGAGCGGCACGGGCGTTTGGGTTATAGGAATATTTTCGCATAACACCTTTAGAAGGTGGCCTCACAATAGGTTCAGCACTGGGCTTCTCAATTTATAAAGGACCAGAGACAGGTGGGGGAGGCAGGCCATCAATGACTTCCTTCCCAGCTGCCTGCAATGATCCAGCATAATCCTTCAAACACGTAGCAATTGAGACAGGTGCATCGCCATTCATCATAAGAACTTGGGACCCAAATGGTGCAGATGGTGAAGGCTGCTCAACCATCGAGGTCTGCTGAGACGAGAATGGTTCTTTGAGAACTTCTGGAGTCCCTTTGGAGCCTTTCAGAAGTTGAATATCTTCAGATCGTCGGGACAAATCTTTGGTTTAATGGTCTCCTTCACAGATAAGGCAGCGATACTTCTGTTTACGTTGGGAAGCATCATCGTCATCAGGTTTGGATTTTCCTTTGCCCTTCTTCTTTCCTTTGGAGGCCTTTTCCATAGGATTAGCCTGAACGACATTGACCTCCATAGTTTTACCAGAATCCAGAGGGACGGGAAGAGCATAATTATTGGAATAATTATACTTATGCTTCCCATTAGAGGATTTCCGAGAATTTTGAGAAATGGAACCAATAACACCATCCACCGATGGGGTAGCTGGTGCTTTAGAGGTACCTGGCCATGGGGCATCATTCAAGATATCAGAGAGCATTCCAGACTAGGAGTACACCAAATCAAGGTACTGGGCATGCGCGATGGCTTGTTCCTCGGTCATTCATGGCCCCATAGCAATATCTTGAGCGATATTGCTAATGAAGGAGGTAGTGAACCAATGATTTAGTAGATGATCAGGTACATCAAAATTGATCAGTCTACGATGACATCACCACTCATGAATATGATCAAATATGTGGGTGGCTTTATCCTGCTTGAGAGAAATTAGGAGATGCGTCTCGACTTCGTAACGAACCGGTAACTAGAAATGTGTCAGAAAATCCATAGCTAAGGTATTGAAGTCTTGAATGATACCGAACAGTAATTCTATATACCACTTAGCGGCAGCATCGGTAAGAGTGCGCTAGAAGAGACGCAGACGAATTGAATCATCAACCCAAGAGTTTGACGAACACCACAGATCGTAGGTCATTGCATGAGCTTGGGGGTCCTCGCTAGCTTTACCTTCAAATTTAGGACAGTCATTGGACACCTTGGTTGGAACCGGAGGCCAATAAGGATTGTGAAGAATCGAATTTGTTGGTGTCCCGTGTTTTGATAGTTTGGAAAATCAAAAGACAAGGCAACATCAGAACCAATCTTTAGAGTTACAGGATCTAGTCCTCCTGTTCTCAGAGAGGTATCTCTCAAATGTTTTTTTGCAAAGGTTTATATTGTGTGCTTTTAGTATTGGTTTTAGACTAGTTATTAAGTGCAGGTGTTTGTTTGTTTGTTTGGTTGAATTGATAAAACAGAATATGAAAGGTCTAGGAAAGGTAGGTAGAAAGAAGAAGTATCAGCTTCATTGGGAAATGGATTCAAAAATAGATTATGACAAACTTATCAATGGATATGGGATATAAAAGGGAAAATATAAGTTGGCCACAAGATCCTTTGGTTTTGAATGAGATGGACATTAATGGTTTTTAGAAAGGAGAAGTTTTAATTCTCAACAAAGGGAATTTTGAAAACATGATTTGAACAATAAAGAGTTATTTGACAGACAGGGCTAACCATGAATTCTAAAAACCCCACTTTAAGAAAATAATGACTTCAAAACAACTTTCAAAATGAAATCTAAGATTCGGGGAACACCCTATTTCCTCAAAGATTTTATTTCAAATGAATTAGAAAACATAAAAGATTCATTAATAATTGCAGTCATAGAAGAGGGAACACCTAACACATCTATGATTGCAACTATAAATGCCTTTAAGACAACTGTTCAAGCAAGGACAAAGGGAAAGATCAGAACAGAGCTCCTTGCATCACTCTAAACAAATATACCTCAAAGGGAGACTTCAATAACAGCCTTTAAGTGGTAGCAGACAAGCAGGGAGAACCATAAATCATGTTGAAACCAACTTATTCGAACTATTATAGAAATAAACAAGCATGAGGACTAAAGAGAGAGATTAAAGACTCTAAAATACCTCAACAAAAGAAAAAATGAAACAGTGAAGGATGAAAAGGTCTAAGGTGCTTCCAGGAGTCATTTCTTAGCCTTAAACTTTCAACCTATTGTAGTAAGAAATTATGGAACAAAATGAAAACAGGAGAAAACATGAGCAGTTCAGGATACTTCACCAACAACCAAGCTCATGGATCCAATGATAGAGCCTTCTCAAGAACAAGCATGCAACAACATCATCAAGGCTTCCAAGACTTCAGTTTCTTCTTCAACTTCAACAGACTATGTATTATTTTAGAGAGTTTCAATATTATAGCAAGTGATCAACCAACCCTTATCTCATCTTCTTCAAAAGTATTTATAGGAGAGATGAGGAGGTGGAATGGGATAAAATATCTTCTAAGTTAAATTAATACAGTTTACTGTATCTTGGCCTTTGAGGGGCTCAATGGAGAACATTCTAATATTTCTTCTAATTAATTGGTTTGCATTAAATAATTAAGCTTGCTGGAAGTATATGTTCACTTTAAGGCTCTGTGTCATCTTTTACAATAACTCTGCTGATAGTTTATATTAGCTTCTTTGATTTGAAATAACTATTCAGCTGTAAGGAGTAGATATAATCTGTTCTGGCCATTACTCAGCCTTTGTTTGAATGTTGTGAAGGCACAGGTGGCAATCTGGTAGCTGAGAGGAATCAATTTGCCTCAGATGTGGTGATGGAGGCCTTTCTTTCTGACAAACATTTATGATTTTCTTTAACGGTGTTTTAATTTGGAAGATTAGGCTTTTGATAATCAATCTTAGCCGTAATCCACCCAAAATGGTCTTCAATCTTCTGTTTCTGCTGTGGCAGGTCTTCAACACTGATACTCTCTTGTTTTATTTATTTTTCTATGTCTTATAGATGTGCAGGGCCGCATAGGGCTCATGTGGCATCAATGCCCATGAAGCATTGACGAGACATGTCGTAGAACCCTGTGAATGGTTCCCTTTGATGAATCAAAGGCACGAGAATCGTCATTCCCAGCCTTTGGATTTTTCTTTAATATGATGGGAAACCATCAAAACCCTCCAAAATACGAAAAATATTTATAAAATCCTGCGTTCTGCAGGTAAATTGTTTTAGAGGGCATGGGGAGGGAGCATGGCTATTGGATGGCATCATCCAATGGTGAATATTTATTAGAGGAGGTCAAAAGGAGAGCAGAGGAATAAAATAAGTCAGATCCGTCAATCGAGCAGAGATCGATGGTTGCGAGTAATCGGGAGAAATCATATTGTAAAGTGTCACTTTACGGGGGATATGGCGAAAATGCAAAGAAACAAGGTTTAAAACCTTTGGCAGAAGAAGAAATGCATTAAATGTCAAAGTGGGCTTCGGGAGGAATATAGCCATCGGATGAGATCCACCCAACGAGATCAACGGTGGATATTTGCATTGAAAACCTTCGGTGAGGGTGGAGGGCGATATGTAAGGCCTGATCAGATCTAGGTCGTTGATCTGCAGAGATCAGCGGTGGGAGTTGCATGCGATAAAATAGAATAGAAATGGGGAAAAGTGGTTTTGGGAGGTAAATAGTTTTTTTCGCGCGACAAAAGGGTGGACAAGTGGTTTTAGCTTTTTGAACACGATATGCGTCTAGAGGTGACACGTGGATTTCCAAAACAGCTTATATCGCGTAATTTTTCCGGATTATCACTCGTGCTTATAGTTATGTGACTTGTGATGTGGACCATTAGATCTGGGACCTTAGATCTAATGGTGGGAAACTAAGCGCGATATGGGGTATATGTGCGGGCAGTAGCGGGATGGGCGGTTTCATTCTGGGCCGTCGGATCCAATATTTTAATGACAGAGATTGAATTTTGAAGAGGGCAGGACACATAGGAGGTAGGCTCTGTCAGGTTAAACATGAGCCATTGGATAAGAGGATCAACGGTGGAGATCAAATTACAGGGTCAAATGGAAATATTACAACAGCGGAGGAAGGTTAATATGGGTCGTTGATCTGCAGAGATCAACGGTCGGAACTTGGCCTAAAAATTTATAACGAGGGGCGTATGAATTTAAACCAGGATCGAGAAATTTAATCTATACCATCTGATTTGGACACATGGATGGTCCATATGCAATCAGAGGCAAATGCATTGGCGGGGTAAAGAACTTGGGGTGCAATGAAGCGATTGAACGCTAGCCATTGATCTGAAGATCAGATCAATGGTGGGGAGTGAATTGGAGGGATGGCCAATCGGGGGTGGAGAGATATTGGACGCACTCAATAAAACTTGCGATGCGATGTTGCGCGGGCCGTTTGATCGGCTTCAGATCGACGGCAGATATTGCTTTAACTATGCTCCGGTGGAAACCCTTTGAAACATATGAAAAAACCAAATTTTCAATATAAACAAAGTTTTGCTGTCAGACAGATTAATATATATATGGAATGGTCATGGCACTCGACTGCAAGGCCTTTGATTATATGAAATGATAATAGGCCCAGGGCTTGATATTATAAAGGGCCAATCGCATTGGAACTGTCGTGCCTGGTCTTTCAATCTAACCATTTGAAACTTGCGATGCGATTAGCGCCTCGGGACTCTTAACACTTGGTCTCGAGTGAAATTTATATGCGGTACAAAGCAAAGGGGGTGGGGTTTTTAACAAAGGGACTTAATCGCATCGGAAGTTTTTATACGGGTCTTTCAATCTACCCATTGTGAATTTCTCCAATGTGATTGTGTTTTGGGACTTTTCAATCTACCCATTTTAATTATAACACATGGCTCTGGTGGGTTTAGACAAAAACCTTATGTAAGTGGGTTTTTTATTTTGCAAATGGAAAAACACATCGTAGACGGATTATTTCAACGTCTTAAGCGCTGGGTGCGGGCGAACATGGTTTATGAGATAATAATGTGATCGGAAGGTATAAGCACAGGGCTTAATCACATCGGAACTTTTTGGCATGGCACAAAGACTAGTGCGCTTGGATTTGTACGATACGATAAGCGCCAAAAAGGACTTAGCGCTTGGTATTAGCACCATGGGCATACGGTGGGGGAGTGGTTTGGATTTAGCCCAAAGGGGCTTAAACCCATAGTCAAAATACTTGTCTTTTTATGATATTTTTCAGAGTTTTTTAAATGGATTCGGGGGTTTCGACAGAGTTAAAAAAGGAGTTTTAAACTCTCTAAAGGGAATTTTATGAAGGGGAAATGGGAAAAAATGGAAAATAGAGGAATTTTATGGGAATGAAAGGGGTAAAAAATGGAGGTTAGTTTTGAAGTGGAGGAGAGGGAAAATGGTGTTGGCAGCAGAATTTTCTCTTAGGGGATCAACAAAATTTCTGAACTTTGAAATGGAAACAGCAATGAATATTGAAACAAGGGCATGATGTCTTCAAGAGGCTTCAAGAGATAAAAAATTTTCAATAAAACTGTTTCTTGAAGGCTCCAAAAATGTTTTGGCCACCTCTTGATAGAACCAATTTTATAGGTGGCCAACAGTGGCTCCACTTGGGGATGGTGCCTTCTTCAAGGCATCAAGAACTTTAGACCTGCATTTCTCTGGGAGGCCGATTAGTGCCTCATCCATTGGGCTGCCTTTCTTTACTTGGATGATCTTCTTTTGCTCTAAAATGTGTTAGTAGCTATGAAAAAAAATGGATCTTCATCAACAAGATTTCTACCTACCCAATCCTACTGATCTAACATTTTTTCTTCATTAGAGTGCACTTGGATTGGTAGAGTCTTTTCATAACATTTTATTCTTTTGAAAGAAAAAATCTAATCTAATTCTACTCCTTATTTGTCCATGAACTTAGATTGAACAATTGAGTTCATATGTTTCTCTACCTAATCTACTAATCTACTAGGATTAAAAAGTCTAATAGATTTTTATTCTCTAATTTCTAAAACAGAAATTTAAAAATAGTCAAGCAAGATTAAGCTGTTTGACTTGCTGTGATCTATGGCATAAAAACAGGCTGCACATAGACATTTATTTTTCAGAAAAATTAAAACAAAATGGAAGGCTTTAAGATCTGAAAGTTCAAAGCACTTCCTTCATCTTTTTTCAGCTCTGTTTTTACTTTTATTTGAGTTGTTCTTTGCTTGTCCTTTGGTTCAGATTTTGAGCTGATTAGAACCAATTTTACCTCTGTTTGACTCAGAAATTAACAAATTTGATTCATCTCTCTTTGGAAACTTAGGTTCATATTTTGAGCATGTCCGAACCTTAAATTTCTAACCTAATCTAACTACCGATAAGCCAAGATTAAACAGTTTAGCAAATCAAATTCACTATCCTATCAGCAGTCAATTTAAAACTAATTAGTCAAGATTAGGCTATTTGACTAACTAGAAGTGTGTTTTCAAGAGTGGCATTTAAGCTTGCACACTTTCATACTTTTGTTTCTCTTTTTGGTATGGGTCTATACCTTTATTGTTTTTACAATCTACCCTCTTTTATTTCTTTTACTGTTTTTGTATTTTTATTTCTATAACTTTGAATGCAACTTTCAGAATATGATATTTACAATGAAAATAAAATGCTTTGAAACTCATGATTCCTGGCAGAAGTAATGCTTTAGCATCCTACCGTTGACAGGGCCTCCATATAGATCTTCCCCATTCAATTCTTTCAAGAAAAATGCATTTTGACCCCTCTCATCATGGATAATATATGGCCCTTTCCACAAGTTCTCAAACTTGCCCTGTTTTCCCTTCTCCTCTCTTATTGAATCCCACTTAAGAACAACATTTCCAACTTGGAAATTTTCTGCCTTAGTCCTCTTATCAAATAGCTTCTTCATATTCTCTTGGACCAACTGTGTTCTATCATAAACTTCTTCTCTAGTCTACTCTAAATGGATTGTTTGGTTGATTCTCCTCTGCATATCATTCTCTTCAATCTGCACTTCTTGAAGGATTTTCATGACTGGAACTCCTAATGAGGTGGGAAAAACTACATCCATGCCATAGAATAGCTGATAGGTGGAGATATTTACTGACTTCTTTGTAGTTAACCTATCAGCCCATAACGCATGAACTAGCTTACTGTGCCATGATTTCTGATTCTTTTCCAACAATTTTTTGATGATATTTATGAGGCTCTTGTTGGAGGATTCAACTAATCCATTTCCTTGGGGATAGTAAGTAGTGGAATGGCCCAAGGTTATGTGGTATTTGTAACATAAATCAACCATCTTCGTGGATTTAAAAGCAGCAGCATTATCTGTTATGATTTTTCTGTGACAACCGAATCTGGATAGGATATTTTTTTCAAGGAAGTCGATAATGATAGATTCATTAGCATTCCTTAAGGGTATACCTTCTATCCACTTGGTAAATAAGTCAGTGGCCATGAGGATCCACTTATATTGAGCTAAGGATGATCGGTGAATTTCCCCAATGAAGTCTAAACCCCATTGTTGAAAAGGTGCCTCAACTCTGATAAGATGTAAGGGTAAGGGAAGAAGTTTTCTTTTGCCATAAAAAAATTGACACTTATGGCAAGACATGACCAAAATTTGAGTATCTGGGAAAAGGGTAGGCCAATAGTAACCAGATCTAAGAAATTTGTTTGTTGTGGCCTTCCAGTAGAGGTGTCCTCCACATTCTCCGTCATGCAACTCATGCATGATTTTCCTTGCATCATCTTCAAGTAAAAATTTAAGAAAAGTTCCAACAACATTTTCCAATATAATACCCCATCTAAGATGAAAAAACTCAAAGATTTTTGTTTCAAAAATCTAGCTTTAGTATTGGAAAAAGAAGGAGGGGCATTCAAATATAAAAGCACATAAATAATGTCAGCATACCAAGGAGATTTTAGAAATGTTTCTTCAATGAAAGGAGTATTAGATTCTTCTATTTATTCCAACACATCTACCATATTCATTTCTAGTGCCTAGAAGTTAGACTCAGCCATAATTTTCGATAATCCTTGCCCTTTAACTAGTTTGGTGGGCCTGATTTCTAAGTCATACTCAAGAATAGTTGCAATCCATTTTCCCCTTTTACCATCAGGGTCTTGACTTAGAATGTCCTTGACAACAATGTGTGGAACAAAAGAAATTATGTGAGAGTCTAAAATATAGACCCTAAAGTCCTTTAAAGCTTTCACTAATGCTAAGGCTTACTTCTCCATGATGTTTTATTTGAGATGAGCATCTCTTAAGGACCTACTAAAGAAGGATATTGGTTGCTCTTGCCCCAAGTTATTCTTTTGAAGTAACATTGCAACTATTGTATGCTCATATGCAAAAGAAAAGATATAAAAGTCCTTGGTAAAATCTGGACTAATCAAGACTGGTGTTTGAGTAAGAGCTTGTTTAACTAGCTTGAATGATTGTTTAGCTGGTAAAGTCCATTTTACACCTACATATTTCTTAAGCATGTTTGTAATGTTTTTTAATATCTCAGCAAGATTGGGGATAAACCTCCTCAGAAAATTAATCTTTCTAATGAAGGATTGTAACTCTTCTAGGCTTGTTGGATGGCTGATCTGCAGTATGCCATCTATCCTTGTAGGGTCTATTTTGATTCCCTCTTCTGAAATTATATGGCCAAGAATTTTACCTTCTTGGAGACCAAAGAGTGTTTTCTTGGGATTCAATGACAAGCAAAATTTCCTACACTTCTCAAAAACTTTCCTCAAGTGAATCAAATGTGCTTCATCAGTTTTTGAGAATACGGTTATGTCATCAAGGTAAATGATTATAAAATAGCCAATATCTTCAGAAAATGCTATGTACATGGCCCTTTGGAAGGTGGCCTCTGCATTCATTAATCCTAAAGGCATTTTGACATATATAAAGGTGCCCTAAAGTGTGGTAAAAGTAGTTTTGATTTGATCACTTGGAAGCTCTAACACCTGGTTGTAACCCGAGAACCCATCTAAGAGCGATATCCTTTTTGAACCAACTACCCTTTGAAGTATATGGTCCATCTTGGGTAAGGGGTAGTTGTCTTTTAAAGAGGCTCTGTTTAAATTTCTGAAGTCAATACAGAGCCTGATTTCCCCTGTTTTCTTTCTAACAGAAACTATGTTTGATACCCATTTTGAATATCTAATTGGTACAATGATCCCAGCATCATGGATATTTTCAATTTCTGCCTTAACTAAAGGTAATAAAATAGGGTTTATTCTCCTTAGTTTTTGTTTAAAAGGCTTTTGATTTTCCTTCAAATGGATTTTATGCTGGATGATGCTGGTATCATACGATTTTATGTATTTGTATCCCCAAGGAAAAACATATTTAAACTCTTTGAATAGCTCTATATATTGCAATTTTATGTGAGCCAAGAGAGTGCTGGACAATTTAATCATCTTGGGTTCGGCTAGACTGCCTATGTTATGCTCTTCTACATTCCTTTCCACAGGCTCCATTCTCGGTTCTTTGGCTACATCGTTAAAATCAAAAAGATGTTCTAAAGGTGTGAGACCTCTTGGAATTTTATCATTTTTTCTTTGTAAAACTTCCAAGTCTTCTTGGTCTATGTTGTCAATTATCTCTGCTTCAAAAGGATTCTTATAATGATTTACATCAGCAGAATATGTCATTTCAACTTCTGGGATTTGTTCAATATACAAACAGTTTTCTTTATGGCTGGTTTCTGATATTGGTATGTCGAAATCGTTTTCAGATTTAAGAAATCATATATGTGTTTGTCAGAGTCAAACACTTGCCAGTGATCTTCATTATCAGGCACAATAGGCCTATTTTTTACCTTTACGCTAAGTTGTTCATTTATCTCAGGTATTTGGCAATTGCTGGCATTGAAAGCGAGTTCATCTGCTAGATGATTTAGTGCTCTTGGAATGAAAATAAGTTCATACTTTTCACAGGTTTTCAATAGATCAAGGGCAGCGTTCCGATATTCCCTAAGCCTTGGATTTCTAGCTGAGTATTCTCCTTTCATTTGTCTTATGATAAGTTCAGAATCCCCTAAGATGGATATCTTTTTGGCTTCTAACTGTTTAAGAAATTGTAAGCCTAGGAGAAGTGCTTCATACTCAACAATATTGTTAGTGCATGGGAAATCTAATTTATATGAAAAACTTTGATTCGTATTCTGAATCCAAACACCTGCCCCTAAACTTGTTTTATTATAGGATCCATCAAAGTTTATTGTCCAAAGTACATCTGCTTCATTTTGATTTTCTTGTTGCTGTTGGTTTTCAATGTTTCGAATTTGATTCGAGGGAAGTTCTAATTGTTCTGGTAGACTGGTTGGGTCTATGTTTTCCTTTTCCTATTGAGCGATTGCATCTTTGTTGCAAAAAATAAATGAATCTAAACTTGATTGAATAGAATAGATTGGAGAGTTGTTTGGTTTGTCTATGTTGCTCACCATGTACTTCATGTGAGATTCCCTGTATAGTCTCCTGTTTTGGTTAAAAACGGGGATGGTGGCATAAGACATGTCAAGGTGGATTCTGATTTGGCTCCCCATGATCTTGATAAGAGCATGCCTTGTAAAGGAAATTCAGCCTCTAACTATATCCCATCCTGACTCTGGCAGAATTTGACTAGAAGATGTACAAATCTTTGATTAAACCCAAAAATTTGACTGTTGTAGATTAAAAAATTTAAATATTTATTATGGTTTAGTAAGTTTTATTCCTTTATTACTACCTTGGGCATTATATTGTGTGAAGCTCCAGAACCTAACATGGAAGTATGTAAGATTTTCTCATGTATGTTCAAACTAACATAGAAGGGAGGGACAGTCCCTTCTTGGTATTTTCCTTCAACCTCTGGACCAAACAACAACTCAGGTTTGTCATCTGTCAATTTTAAGGTGTCAGTATCACTTCCTAGGTTCAAAGCTTTTAAAACTTGGTTTTTGTACACTTCTTGGGTTGCAAGTTCAGCTAGGGGGATGGTAATTTTTATCTTAGCAATCTCTCCCTCAAGGCTGAAAGGAACAATTGATTTGTTAATATTTACATCTGTCTTTTCAATTGAATTATTTTCAGAAGTTTTAATTTGCTGAACTTTGTTTGGACTGGTAATTGGGATTTTTTTTTTAGGACCACTAGCTGAAGTGATAGGGGTACTCTGTTCAACATTTGGCTGACTATTTTTATCTTTGTTTAAATATAGTATTTTAGCCAAAATGATGGGTTTGTCTACTGTCTTCTTAGGCTGACTTTCTACGTTTTTCTTGACAGCAGTGCTAGTGTTCTTATCCTTTGAATTGTCTACCTTCCCTTTGCTCCTAAGATCATACTGTTTGTGTACCTCCATGATTGTATTTTCAAACCCCAATCTATAGTCATCAGAATCTTCATAGGTGTTTGTTCTTTGATCAGAGAAGAAACCTTGTTCTTCCTCAATGAGGAAAACATCATCCCCATTTTCTGATCCAATCAAGATTACATGAGCTTCTCCCAACCTTTCCATCTCCTTATCTTCCTCATATTGATCTACATAGTTCTGTTGGAAGGGAGGTCTAATATGTTGGTCACTTTCTTTTTACTTATCTTGATTGTTTTCTCTTCTATAATTCTGATTTCTATTTCTGTTTTGGTTATTTTGAGGCTCTCTTGGTGGCACTCTATCATTCAGATTGATATTTTCAAGCATCCTCTCCATCACCTTCACTAGGTTGTCAATTTTTGTGTCAGAAGTTGAGGTTGAGGGTAGTAGGTCATATTTATAAGTTACCCTCTTCTCTAATATCAACCTATTTCTTTTCTCGATTATGTTTTCTTCTACGCTCACAACTCCTTTCTGCATGTCTTCTAGGGTTAAGTAATCTCTCTCCCTTAACTAATAAGTCATTTCAGCATCAAGACCTTCGGGATACCTTACCAAGGCCATGCCTTGAGGAGGTTTCATGTGAGGTGGAAGAGCATTATAAACACTATTGAACCTAGTGGAGTAGTCATGAACACTCTCTGCTTGATTTCTCTTCAGGCTTCTATACTCTGCTAGTATTTGGAGAGGGTTCTTTTTGAGTTCTTATTTGTTGATGAATATTTGATGCAAAGTAGGGAGATCATTTATGCTATTAGGAGGTAGCTTCTTAAACCATTTATTTACATCTCCTCCTAACCTTTGGGCAAAGATCCTCATCTTCACAGCTTCATCTTCTATCTCCATGTAATCGAATGCATCTTCCATCCTATCTGCATGATGTTGGGCTGTTGTAGGCTCTTTTCTAGTGAAGTGAGGGATTTTGGATTGGTAATAATTTGGTAAGGGAAGTAGAGGTTGTGGTAACACTAATGGGGCACACCATGTTTCCATGGTTGGAAATAAGGGTGGATTTACAAGAGGCGGATTTACAGTAGTGAAAGTGGGCTGAACAGAGGTGTTTTGCACAATGGTAGTATGAATTGGAGTGGGAAAAACACTTGGGCTAGCAAACTAACTTTGAGAAGACTTGTTATGAAAAATGCTAAAGTGATAAAGAAGCTGGGAATCGGGAGGAGTGGAAAGTGAGGCTTCTCTACTGAAGCTTTGTTGCAACTCTGCAATGTCAATATCAGTTTGGTTTAAATCACCTTGAGATCTAGTTCTAAAGATTTTCTTTGTATGATATAAATCAAAGCGTAAATCCTCTAAGAAAACAAGGTTTTCAGGAACAGATTTTGTTCTTAAGAGGCTCCTATTAGCAGCTGTTTCTCTAGATTTAGAAGTTTGCCACAGAATTCTCTTCGGATTGTCAATGATTAAAGGAGGATTTGGGTCTAGATGGGATCTAGTGTTGATCCTATATAGAGCCAGACTATTTTTCAAAAACGAGAGCGGTTAAAGTTTTTAAGGACTATTTTTGGAAGTTTTTACCTCTCATGATGTCTTATCTAGTATGGGACTAGGCTTCTAAATTTACTCAAGGATGGTTAAAACAGTCCTAAAGAGATCTGGGAACCTAGATGAGTAATAGGCCTACTAGGGCTAGAGGAATCACCAGGTGGAAACTTTTTAGCTTTTATGAAGGTAAGATATTGGATTGTTCCACCACCATGTTTATTGTGAAGCCAAATTGAAATTTTTTTGGGTTTTTCTGAGTTATTTTGGTCTTATAGGTTATGAGAGTGTCCTAAATCTGATTTAACACCTAGCTAGGGTGTTTAATCATACAGAGTTCACTCTTATGGCTTGATAACTAGTTCCTTCAAGGTTTGATAAGGTCTTAGGGGAATCGTAAGGGTCACTTAGTTTGTCACTGATTCAATTAAGTCCTATCATGACTACCATTTTTTTAGGTAGTGCTTGAAGAAGGTTACTTATGTTATACTGGGCCTAAAAAGTTTCAAGAAGGTTTTTTCAAACCACTATATTCTCAGTAGGTCCCACCGTGATCGCCATTATGTTGGTGTCTCGTGTTTTGATAGTTTGGAAAATCAAAAGACAAGGCAACATCAGAGCCAATCTTTATAGTTACAGGATCTAGTCCTCCTGTTCTTAGAGAGGCATCTCTCAAATGTTTGTTTGCAAAGGTTTATCTTGTGTGCTTTTAGTATTGGTTTTAGACTAGTTATTAAGTGCAGGTGTTTGTTTGTTTTTTTGGTTGAATTGATACAACAGAATATGAAAGGTCTAGGAAAGGTGGGTAGAAAGAGGAAGTATCAGCTTCATTGGGAAATGGAGTCAAAAAGAGATTATGACAAACTTATTAATGGATATGGGATATCAAAGGGAAAATCTAACTTTGCCACAGGATCCTTTGGTTTTGAATGAGATGGACATTAATGGTTTTAGAAAAGAGAAGTTTTAATTCTCAACAAAGGGAATTTTTAAAACACGATTTGAAAAATAAAAAGTTATTTGATAGATAGGGCTAACCATGAATTCTAAAAACCCCACTTTAAGCAAATAATGACTTCAAAACAAATTTTAAAATGAAATCTAAGATTCAGGGAACACCCTATTTCCTCAAATATTTTATTTCAACTGACTTAGAAAACATAAAATATTCACTGATAATTACAGTCATAGAAGAGGGAACTCCTAACACATCTATGATTACAACTATAAAGACCTTTAAGACAACTGTTCAAGCAAGGACAAAGGGAAAGATCAGAACAAACCTCCTTGGCTCACTATAAACAAAGATACCTCAAAGGGAGACTTCAATAACAACCTTTAAGTGGCAGCAGCCAAGCAGGGAGAACCATAAATCATGTTGAAACCAACTTATTCGAACTATTATAGAAATAAACAAGCATGAGGACTAAAGAGAGAGATTAAAGACTTTAAAATACCTCAGTAGAAGAAAACATGAAATAGTGAAGGATGAAAAGGTCTAAGGTGCTTCCAGGAATCATTTCTTAGCCTAAAACTTTCAACCTAATGTAGTAAGAAATTATGGAACAAAATGAAAATAGGAGAAAAAATTAACAGTTCAGGATACTTCACCAACAGCCAAGCTCATGGATCCAATGATAGAGCCTTCTCAAGAACAAGCATGCAACAACATCATCAAGTCTTCTAAGACTTCAGTTTCTTCTTCAACTTCAACAAACTATGTATTATTTCAGAGAGTTTCAATATTACAACAAGTGATCAACCAACCCTTATCTCATCTTCTTTAGAAGAATTTATAGGAGAGATGAGGAGGTGGAATGGGATAAAATATCTTCTAAGTTCAATAAATACAGTTTACTGTTTCTTGGCCTTTGAGGGGCTCAATGGAGAACATTCTGATATTTCTTTTGTATTAATTGGTTTGCATTAAATAATTAAGATTGCTGGAAGCTTATGTTGACTTTAAGGCTCTGTGTCATCTTTTACAGTAACTCTGCTGATAGTTTATATTAGCTTATTTGATTCAAAATAACTATTCAGCTATAAGGAGAAGATATGCTCTGTTCTGGTCTTTACTCAGCCTTTGTTTGAATGCTGTGAAGGCACAGGTGGAAATCTGGTAGCTGAGAGAAATCAATTTGCCTCAGATGTGGTGGTGGAGGCCTTTCTGTCTGAAAAACATTTATGATTTTCTTTAATGGTGTTTTAATTTGGAAGATTAGGCTTTTGATAATCAATCTTAGCCGTAATCCACCCAAAATGGTCTTCAATCTTCTGTTTCTGCTGTGGTAGGTCTTCAACACTGATACTCTCTTGTTTTATTTATTTTTCTATGTCTTGTTGATGTGCAGGGATGCACAAGGCTCATGTGGCATCAATGCCCATGAAGCATTGACGAGATGTGTCGTAGAACCCTATGAATGGTTCCCTTTGACGAATCAAAGGCACGGGAATCATCGTTCCTAGCCTTTGGCTTTTTCTTTAATATGATGGAAAACCATCAAAACCTCGCAAAATATGAACAATATTTATAAAATCCTGTGTTCTATGGGTAAAATGCTTCAGAGGGCATGGGGAGGGAGCATGGCCATTGGATGGCATCATCCAACGGTGAAGATTTATTAGAGGAGGTCAAAAGGAGAGCATAGGAAGAAAATAAGTCAGATCCATCGATCGCGCAGAGATCGACGGTTGGGAGTAATCCGGAGAAATCATAATGTAAATGGTCACTTTACAAGGATATGGCGAAAATGCAAAGAAATAAGGTTTAAAGCCTTTGGCGGAAGAAGAAATGAATGAGAAATCAAAGTGGGCTTCGGGAGGAATATAGTCCTCAGACGAGATCTACCCAACGAGATCAGCGAAGGAGATTTGCGTTGAAAACCTTCGGTGAGGGTGGAGGGCGATATGTAAGGCCTGATCAGATCTGAGCCGTTGATCCGCAAAGATGAACGGTGGGAGTCGTACGTCATAAAATAGAATAGAAATGGGGAAAATTGGTTTCGGGAGGTAAATAGTTGTTTTCGTGGGGAAAAAGGGTGGATAGGTGGTTTTAGATTTTTGAACGTGATATGCATCCGGAGGTGACATGTGGATTTCCAAAACAGCTTATATCATGTAATTTTTTCGGATTATCACTCGTGCTTATAGTTACGCGACTTGTGACATGGACCGTTAGATCTGGGACCTTAGATCTAACGGTGGGAAACTGAGCATGATATGGGACATATGTGCAGGCAGTAGCGGGATGGGCGGTTTCATTCTAGGCCGTCAGATCCAATATTTTAATGGCGAAGATTGAATTTTGAAGAGGGAAGGACCCATAGGAGGTAGGCTATGTCAGGTTAAACATGAGCCATTGGATTAGAGGATCAACGACGGAGATCAAATCAGGGGGTCAAATGGAAATATTACAACGACGGAGGAAGGGTAATATGGGACGTTGATCTGTAGAGATCAACAGTCGGAACTTGGCCTAAAACTTTAGAACGGGGGGTGCATGAATTTAAACCAAGATCAGGAAATGTGATCTAGACCATCTGATTTGGACAGGTGGATGGTCTAGATGCAATCGGAGGCAAATGCATCGGTAGGGTAAAGAACTTTGGGTGTGATGGAGCGATTGAGCGCTAGCCATTGATCTAAGGATCAGATAAATGGTGGGGAGTGAATCAGAGGGATGGCCAATTGGGGGTGGAGAGATATTAGATGTGCTCAATAAAACTTGTGATGCGATGTTGCATGAGTTGTTCGATTAGCTTCAGATCGACGAAAAATATTTCTTTAACTATGCTCCAGCGGAAATCCTTTGAAACATATGAAAAAACCAATTTTTCAATATAAAACAAATTTTTGCTGTCGGGCAGATTAATATATATATGGAATGGTCATGGTTCCTGACTGTGGGGCCTTTGATTATATGAAATGATAATAGGCCCAGGGCTTGACATGATAAAGGGCCAATCGCATCGGAACTGTCAGGCCCAGTCTTTCAATCTAACCATTTGAAACTTGCGATGCGATTAGCACCTCGGGACTCTTAACACTTAGTCCCTGGTGAAATTTATATGGAGTAGAAAGCAGAGGGGGTGGGGTTTTTAACAAAGGGACTTAATCGCATCGGAATTTTTGATGTGGGTCTTTCAATCTACCCATTGTGAATATCTCCGATGCGATTGCGCTTTGGGACTTTTCAATCTACCCATTTTAATTATAACACATGGCTCTGGTAGGTTTAGACCAAAACCTTAGTTAAGTGGGTTTTTGATTTTGCAAAGGGAAAAACACATCGAAGATGGATTATTTCAATTTTTTAAGTGTCGGGTATGGGTGAAAAGGGTTTATGAGATAATAATGTGATCGGAGGGTATAAACACAGGGCTTAATTGCATCGGAACTTTTCGGCATGGCACAAAGACTTGTGCGCTTGGATTTGTGCGATGTGATAAGCGTCGAAAACGACTTAGCGCTTGGTCTTAGCACCATGGGCATACAGTGGGGGAGTGGTTTGGATTCAGCCCAAAGGGTCTTAAACCCATAGTCAAAATACTTGTCTTTTTATGATATTTTTTAGAGTTTTTTAAATGGATTTGGGGGTTTCGACAGAGTTATGAAAGGAGTTTTAAAATCTATAAAGGGAATTTTATGAAGGGGAATGGGAAAAAATGGAAAATAGAGGAAGTTTATGGGAATGAAAGGGGTAAAAAATGGAGGTTAGTTTTGAAGTGGAGAGGGAAAATGGTGTGTGCAGCAGAATTTTCTCTTAGGGGATCAACAGAATTTCTGAAATTTTAAATGGAAAGAGAAATGAAGATTGAGACAAGGGCATGATGTCTTCAAGAGGCTTCAAGAGATACCATTTTTGCAATAAAATGTTTTCTTGAAGGCTCCAAAAATGTTTTGGCCACCTTTTGATAGAACAAATTTTATAGGTGGCCAACAGGATCATTGGTCAATTTAGAAACATCTGGCAATTCTAACGTATCAAGGAAAGGTAAATGAGGATTGAAAGGCATACCAGGCCCTTGATAAGGACCTTTACCTGTACTCCACCCTGGCTGAGCATAACTTTGCCCCCATTGGTTCTGTCCCGAGGGATTCTAACCATAGTGGGTGTAAGCCGTTTAGTTAGACTGATACAGTTGCTGATAACTGGTGTACAGGGGTTGATAACTGAGGTATGGACCCTGATTATATGTCGGCCCCATTTGAGTAGTATATGGATTTGGCTGCTGAGTATAGGTATAACCTAGTTGTTGAAGGTAATAATTAGAACCTTGGGGCGGGTTTTGAATTGGTCAAGATTGACCTTGAAGGTAATAACTACCTCAAGGTTGAGCGGGCTGTTGGTAAGTGTGGCCCTGTTGAGCCTGATAAGTTGGGCACACAGGCGGATTCGGCTATGGCATAGATTAAATCGGCTGTTGAGCAGGGTTGACTACATGTGCAGGCTGGCCTGGTTGAACAAGTTGACCTTGCTGAGCGGGCTGCCCTGGTTGAAGAGGTTGACCCGGGTGAATAGGTTGCCCTGGTTGAATAGGTTGACCCGGCTGATGAGGGACACCAAGCTGCCCCGGATGAGCCGGTTGGCCTGGTGGTGGGATAGGGTCAGGTTGTTCCTGATAACTAGTTTGACCTGTAACAGGACCATAAGAGGGTCCTAGCTGTGCAACATTAAGACCAATAGGAAATTGAGGTTGCAGAGGTTGCACCATAGGTTGAGAGGGTTGGATTTCCCCCCCAGGACTGTACAATGATCCCGGTTGATACCCCAATTTACCTGTGGGTCCTTGAGGTTTCCTTGGTTGGACCATAGGGTAAGGCTGTATAGGTTGACCTTGAGGGTTGTAGGACTGTCCTTGCAGACCGTATAACAACCCCTTTTGGCCCAAAGGTTGGCCTTGTAAGGGTTGTCCTTGTGGGTCGTATAGATAACCAGGTTGGCCCTCGAAGGGTTGTCCTTGTGGGTTGGAAGGTTGCCCACCGTGGGCAGACAAAAAACCTTAAACATATTGATAAGCCTCTGAAACAGGAAAACGTAGAGGGTTTCCTTGCTCATCGTACTGATATGGAAAAATATAAACGAGTGTACCATCCTGTGCATAATGGGAAAAATAAGGATGGTTGGGATCTTGGGAGGATTGACCAACCTTGGAGTTTGACTGCTATAAAGACAAATAATACTCTTTAGGAGAGATATTCTCCAGAATAGCAGATGCTATGTAGACGTCTTCGGGAAGCGATGCGGTCCTGACAGACTGAGTAGTAACAGCGGGTGTAGATGCAGCTACACACACAATAGGCCTAACAGGTACTGATGGGACCTGAGGAGATGATGTGAGGGGTGTCCTTGGGGACATCCCTAATGAAGGACTAACTGGCCTCGTAGACGGAGATGAGACTCCCATAGAGGCGACACTGCCCACAATCTGACTTAAAGTTCTATACCCCACTGGAAGCAAAGGACTAGGCAAAGACATGACAGATAATTCAAGGTTGTTTTCTAGGAACAGCTGGTAATATTCACCAAATGTAGGGATTTCCTCACTAAGAGTAGGACTGGATGAGTCCATATCTAACCCTACCGCTATATCTTCTAAAAGACGGCAAGGACTAGGAGGAATAACAACAGCTAAAAAAGACGAACCCGATGTAAGAGGAGGGAAACATTCCCCTACTCCAAATCCAAACCAAGCATTAGATAAGGGCCAATTGAACTCAACTGTTCCTCTAAAGGGAAGCTTAGATAGAACCGGTCCCCCGTCGAGAAACTTGGAGACAATGGGCTGCTGAGGTTTATTAGAGGATTGAGAGACCTCTGATGAATCATCTATGTAAGGACTACCAGTAGAAGAAATTGAGGGTTCCGCCACTGTGACAGTAATGACAAGAGCAAGAGATCAAACAAAAGCACATGGGAAAAACCCAAGGCACACAATCAAATGGCCGACAAGAAAAATATAAAAGGGCGTGTGATCGCAGGTGATTTATTTTACCACATTGAAACTTAGAAACTTTACCGTTTCATGTTTTAAGAGTCAAGAAACGGATGAAATATGACTCTATCTCTTTCAATTTTGAAACAAGTGTGAAAGGACAAGCGCTTGATGATCCTTTCAAATTTAATGAGTCAGAAATTATCAAAATGGCTACTCTGGAAATCTAGACAAAAGGGTGTACCAGATATCTGTGAACAGCAATATACACCTTGGTTTCAAAATGAAAGACAAATCAACCAAGGACTTGACGTACGTGCAGGCAATATCCCTGAATGCCATGTCCGGTGTATCACGTGTATAAGGCAGCAGAATCGGCTTCCTACAGATTAAGGATAACAGCCTAGTGGGGTCTCCCTTTATATATGCGACGGTACGGGGAGCACAAGTTTGTACTAGTGTTGTCTAAAGCTAAGAGGCGAACGAAAGCTACTAGGTTTAACGATGCCGAAACAAATCACTAGCCTATACCTCTAAATATTTCGTTAATGTTTCAATGCTGCCTTAAGGTAAATTGAATAAATTTTAGAGTTGATCTTCAATTATGTTTCAATTTTCAGGCCCTATTGAATGTTATGTCTCAAAATCCTCTAAATGCACACTACATGCCACAATATATCACTTTGTTTGATGAATATCTAACTACAGGAAGGTTGAGAGATTTCCAAACAATAACAAAATCATCACAAAACAACCACTAGTGTCTCTAATGCACGCTAATGAAACTAAAAGCTTTTCCATTAGAGTTATATAACACTGATAACGCAAAAAAAAAAAATCAATTTCCACTAACTAATCAAAAGCAAAAGACTTGATTTTTTTGTATTTTCAGTGTTTTAAGAGAAAAATGCACTAAACAAAATGAAAATTAATGGAGATATCAATTTGAGATATGATAGAAGAAGAGTAAAACAAGCAAGTTCACTCAACGCAAAACACACAATCAGACCTCAAACTGATAGAGAAATCCCTCAAATCAAAGAGGAATCCAAAAACTCATACGAACCGTGTAATCTAGGCTCGAAACGAGACAAAGAGAAACTCGAATGAGAATGGGAGAAATCAATCAAATAACGCAATAAAACAATGGAAAACCACCAAAAAAATGCAAAGAAGCAACAATGAAATTCATTGATCAAATTAAAACCAAAAACTCCCACGGGAGGCTCAGCACACTATAGCACCTAGATGCCCTAGGGTTAGAATGTAAAACCGATAGTAGAGGGGAAAAAACCAGAGGATAGAGGTCACACACAGTCAACCAAGGCTTCAAGACACTCAGTCAGTTGAAAAAATGACACCAAAACCAAAAATCAAGCTTAGAAGGCTCATAAATAAGCAAACCCTAGCACCACACAAGATGGCGCGACTATCTGGCTGCAACTAGCACCAGAACAGGACTGGCGCAAGGGCCTAACCAGCAACAAGCGCCAATTGGCACGGCTGTCAAGGAAAAAAATGCACCAGTCGAGTTTACTAATGACAAGAATAAAAAAGAGAAAATAGGGAGCAGATCAGGTATGGTGAGGCTAAACAGAGGTTTAACACTAGAAAAAGGGCGAACCAGAAGAGATGATCAAGTATAGAAGACCAAAATCAACCGAAAAGGCAAGAAAAACTCCAATCAATGTCTCCCCAGCGGAGTCGCCAGTTTGTTGGAGAGGTAAATCCCCTCTGCAGACAGAGGCGATCCCTACTAGCCCAGATCGGGTCTAGCAACAACCGAGTCACGCTAAGATGCAGGTTCCTAGTTACAAAAGACCAAGATGTGACAAGAGGCCTACCTTAAGTCCTACATTGTTGTTTCTTGCAGAGAAGACGGCGCTTCCGTCGTTCACTTTGGTAGATCAAAATTCTCCCACCTAGCATGTTCGAACACTAGCATGTATATGAAGAAACAACACACAACGTAAAACCTAATACATGCAACCATATATCAGTCAGAGAAGATATAACTCATAACATAAGACATGAACATATGAATGGAACCATAATCGAAGTCATTTATTATTAATCACAATGAAAGAAAGATACAACCTGAGCTCTGATGCTGGATCTTCCTTTGGCGGGTTGATAGTGGAGCATGTCTCGATGAAGCTTGTCAAGAATGGGAAAAATCTCTCTCTCTTCGGCTTTGGCTCTCAGAGGCTGTCTGGCGATAGTCTCCTTACTACTGATTCAACTCTATTCAGACTAGCTTGCAAAGGGAAAATGGCAAGCTTATATACATGGTGGAAGGGGAGTTGGGATCCCTACAATGGTGGGATTAGCCCTATCCTCAAGGAAGCTTCCATGATAGGTGGAAAACCACTTACCCTACATGGAGATCTGGAGCTAAACCTCCCAACTCATTTTAGAGACTCGTTCAGGAGTTGGTTGGAATCAAACTTCTGCCATTTATTTTTAAAAAACAATCCTTATTAAGCTTGGTGCAATTAATACACCGGGACAGAGCAACAGTTGGCGTGCCCTCTTTGGTGGATTTCCCCCATTGGCGTGAGGGTTGAACTGGCTGGTCGCGCCAAGGCCAAACGATCTATTTTTAGGGCTTTTTACAGGAAATTATCTTCAGAGGAATGATTGTCCTTGTCAAGGGGGATGCCATGAAAGTGGATTCAGGTCATGTCACTTCTCACAAGTTACGAAAAAGGCCCTCCAATGTGTGGGACAGGGGATTGCAGGGACGGTGACAAATTACTGTTTAACACCTACTAATATAAAAATTGATCTTCTCTTTAATCTACATTGTTTTTCTCTTTCGCTGAAAATTTTCTTTCTTTCCACCTCCAGGATTTTTATTTTTTTCCCTTTTTTCCAATGTTTCATATCCATCTTCCTTTGGGCTCTCCATTCTGGCCAACTCCTCTCCTTTATCTTTTCACCTTTTCTTGCACTCAATGGTCACTTTCTTCATTTGTTTCAAGTTCTCCCAAAAGTGGGTGGCTTTTTTTAAACCCTCCTCTTCCCCCATAGGTCTCTAGGCCACCTTGAATAGAGAGTTGTAGGATTCCTCCTTAAGCCATATAGGGCTAAATTTGAAGGGAGATCTTGTTTTGTCACTGGATCCTTTGAGCTCCAGGAGAATAAGATGATGATTCAATTCCCCTCTTCACGAATCCATTGCCTAAGCATAGCGATTCTATCCACAAGCTCCTCTTTGATTAGGAATCTATCTAGCCTCTTTGCAACCTTAACTTCATGAATTCTCTTGATCCGCCAGGTTGGTCTCATCTTAATAATATTTATGTCAATAAACTTACCATGTCTAATTTTGTTTGAGAAATATTTTGACAAAGTGTGAGTACGAGCAGTAGGGCCCCAGGTTTTCTCTTGTCCAATTGAAAAATTGAGGTCACCTCCTAAGATCAGGTTTGTATTGCAAATGAAGGATTTTTCCTGCAACTCATTCCAAAAAACCATCTGTTGCTGGCATGGTCGGTATATATTCAAGAGGAGGATATTGTTAGAAAACTATATATTACAGAGCAATGCAACACATAAAATATGCAGAAAACAAAAGAACAAAAAACACATAAAACCATAGAGACACAGATATACGTGGTCCACACATTTTGGGCTACATCCACCCCGAACAGCCAGTGCTTCCTTTCTATTATCTAGCAAAATGAAGAGACACAACCTACAGCAGATCCGTTGTAATATCCTATGTTCTCTCTCATAGTCTCCCTATATGTTTCTCGCTTTGAGAATACACATACAATACACAGCCACAATACAATACCCTCATAAAAGCGAGGAGTTTCCTTCTAGGGAAAAATACCGTAAAATAAACATAACTTCTACAGTTAGATCATCCACCTAATGAATGGCTTAGATTGACTAGAAATTACTATACTTTTACAAGACAATTTTACATTTGTTTTTAGCTTCGGGGGCGCTGCCCCTGAAACCCCCTGCCAAGGGGGGGCTCCATAAAGTCACAGTCGGCCGCCCTGGACCCCCTAGGTATCATTTAATTATGGGCAGCGTTGTCGCCCCATTAAGGTGTAGGGGTCCAACGATGTGATACAAAATAAAGAAGATAATTAGGCTCCACACCTAACAATATCCCACTTGGAGACTGATTGTAGCAACTCCACCGCTGCTTCATTTGCTAGAAAATGACTACTCTTTGGACCTGATTGTTGCTCATATTCATCTTCATCCTTGAAGACCGATTGAAACTGGGCATAATCTCAGTTTCTCCTTGGTTACAACTTTTGTTAGCATATCTACAGGATTCTAGCTAGTGTGTATCTTTTCCAGCTTCAACTATCCATCTTCCAATACTGACCATATGAAATGGTACTTGATCTATATGTGTTTAGTGATGGAATGAAATGCTAATTTCTTTGCAAGATGAATGGCACTTTGGCTATCACTGTATAACGTTCCCATATCATGATTCTTACCCAATTCATCCATAAACCTGTGTAACCAAATCATTTCTTTACTAGCCTCTGTAGCAGCAACATACTCTACTTCTGTTGTTGAAAGTGCAACAACACTTTGGATTTTTGAAACCCAACTAGCAGTTGTTCCACCTACAGTAAATACATATCATTTAGTGCTCCTCTTATTATCTCTGTCACCTGCCATATATGCATCAACATATCCCTATAGAGAAATGTTTGAACCACCAAAGCATAATGCTTGATTTGTGGTACCTCTCAAATATTTGAGAATCTATTTTACTGCCATCCAATGTTCTTTTCCTGGATTTTTGATGTACCTACTTACAACTCCCACTGCATGTGCAATATCAGGCCTTATGCAGACCATTGCATACATTAAGCTTCCAACTACTGATGCATATGGAACATTAGAGATATAGTCCATTTCTTCTTGGATCTTGGGGCACATCTCCTTACTAAGTTTGAAATGGCTAGCAAAAGGTGTACTAACTGGTTTTTCATTCAACGTATTAAATATTTTCAACACCTTTTGTATTTACTCATTCTAAGACAATGTTAATTTGTGATTTTTCCTGTCTCTACTTATTCTCATACCAAGGATTTATTTTGCAGCTCCTAAATCGTTCGTTGCAAATGAATTTTCCAATTTTCTTTTGAGCACATATATTTCCTGCATGTTAGAACCTGCAACTAGCATGTCATCTACATACAATAACAATATAATATAGCTACCATCATTTTTATTTTTTCAGATAAACACAATTATTAGAGTGACATCTAGTATAACCATGTTTAGACATAAACCTGCCAAATTTTAGATACCACTACCTTGGAGCTTGTTTTAAGCCATACAAGCTCTTCTTTAACCTACACACTAATTTTTATTTCCCTTTGACCTCATATCCTTCTGGTTGCTTCATACTGATATCTTCCTCCAAATCTCCATGGAGAAATGTTGTCTTTACATCTAACTATTCAAGATGTAAATCTTCTGTGGCTACAAGACTTAAAATAGTTCTGATTGAAGGCATATTAACTACAGGAGAAAATATTTCATTAAAATCAATACATTTTTTTGTCCAAACCCCTTCACCACAAGTCTAGCTTTGTATCTTTGTTTTCTTCTATCTTCTTCCTTCATCCCGTAAACCCATTTATTCCGCAATGTAGTTTTACCTGTAGGAAACCTGACTAAGTCCCAAGTATAGTTATGCATTAAGGAGTCCATATCTTCTTCTATGTCTATCTTCTACTTCTTCCTTCTTTCAACCTGCATTACTTTCTCATAACATTCGTGTTCACTAGAATCAGTCAAAAATAAATAATATAATGAAGGAGAGTATCGTTCAGGGGGTCTACTTATCCTGGTAGATCTTCTGACACCACTTTCAAGTGTTTGAGGTGCCTATTGTTGTTGTGGTGGTTGATTTTGTTGTGGCTATTGATTATTATTATTTTCAGGCACCTTTACTTTTTATATGATCTCATCAAGAACTGTGTATTCTTTGTTTTCCTTTTCTTGTTTCTTTTCCTGCAACAGATTCTTATACAAGACCTTTTCATTGAATATTACATCTCTGCTCCTAATGATTTTATGATTTTCATAATCATATAAGAGATAACCAAAATCATTAACACCATATCCAATAAAGGTACATTTATTTGATTTTTCCTGAAGCTTTGTTCTGTTTTCTTTATTAATATGGATAAAGGCCTCACAATTGAAAGGTTTTAAAAAGGAGTAGTTTACCTTTTTACCTGTCCATGCTTCCTCTGGAATACCACCATCCAAGGAACTTGAAGGCCCTTTGTTTATTAGATAAACAACATTATCTACATCATATTCCCAAAATTGTAAAGGCAATCCTGCATGCAATCTCATGCACCTTGCACACTCCATGATTGTTATGTTCATCCTTTCTGACACACCATTTTCTTGTGGTGTTCTTGGAACTGTCTTCTCTTTGAGAATTCCATGCTTTGTACAGTACCTATCAAACTCTTTGCTGCAATATTCACCTCCATTGTCTGATCTGAGACACTTCAACTTCTTTCCTGTCTCAATCTCAACCAAATATTTCCATTTCTTGAAAGGATGAAATACATCAGATTTATTTTGAATACAATAAATTCCAAGTTTTTCTAGTTGCATCATCAATAAAAGTAACATAATAATGAGAGACACCAAGAGATGATACCTAAGCAGGTCCCCATACATCTATATGCACAAGCTCTAATTTTTTTCTCTTCTTTTCTTTCCCAACTCTCAGAAATCTGACTCTCTTCTGTTTTCCATAAACGCAATTCTCACATAAATCCAAATCAACATTCTTCAAGCCCAGAAACAAATTTCTTCAGTGGAGAATCTTCATGCCATTTTCACTCATGTGCCCACGCCTATGATTCGATAATGCTGCATCTTCTCCTTTAGAAGTTAAAGCGTTAATAGAGTTAGAAATACCATTGCATAAATACAATGTACCAACCTTTTTGCCTTTTTCTATTACCAAGGCTCCTTTCGTGACCTTCCAAGTTTTATTTGTGAAATTTGTCACACAACCTTCACCGCCTACTACCTGTTGAAATCAAATTCTTTTTTAGATATGGAACATGCCTTACCTCCTTTAATAGCCATTGGTTTCCATTCTGCTGTTTTACAAGAACTTTACCCAATTCCAAAAATTTTACAAGTTTTATCATCACCCAAATGGACTTGTCCAAAATCTCCTTGAACATACTCTTGAAAATATTTCTTACCAGGTGTGGCATGGAATGAGGCCCCTAAATATACCACCCAGGAATCAGTAACATTTTCGAAAGAAAGAATCAAAGCATCTTGCAACACATCACCTGTCACATTTTCTTCATGATTGTTTTATTGCAATGCGTCTCCTTATTTTCCCTTCCGAGATCTACAGTATTTCTTTAGGTGTCCTTTCTTTCCACATTTCCATCACAATATCCCTGATCTAGACTTGGATTTTCCTTTCCTTGGTTTACTACGATATCTCGAGCTCTTTTCTCTTTCCATTTTTCTTCCCCTGGAATATGCACTCAAAGAATTACCTGATGTCTCACCAGAGCTTTTCCGTCACATTTCCTCGCTAAGGATAGCATCGACAACATCATCAAAATTTAATGTACTAGATCCGGAGACAGAGATACTAATGGCCATAACTAAACCATTCCATCTTTCTAGCAATGAGCACAGAAATAAAATATCCCTAACTTCATCATCAAATTTTACCCCTACAGAACTTAACTGACTGGTAACTGTATTAAAATCATTTAAATGGTCTGCAGCAGATCCACCTTCCGACATCTTCATATTAAATAAATTTTTCATGAAAAATACCTTGTTTAAGGCTGGGGGTTTTTCATATAGTTTCGCCAAAGCCTTAATCAAACCCTTTATTGTTGTTTCCTTCGAAATATTGAAGGTTACTGATGCCGCGAGGCACAACCATACTGTTTCGAGTGCCTTTCTATCGATAATCTCCCATTCTGTGTTTGTCATAGCCATCAACCTTTTTTTTCTGCTCAATGGTAGGTACAAATCTTTCTAATACAGATAATCTTCCATCTGCATCTACCACAACCGTAAGTTTTGGCCATTAAATTTCTCGACCCCAAACTAACCATCTTCTACCATTGCTCCCACTCAAACCATGAACCCTTATTTCCTGTGGTTGATCATCCAAATAGACCTTCAGCTCTGATACCCGTTTTTAGAAAATTATATATTACAAAGCAATGCAACACATAAAATATGTGGAAAACATAAGCACACAAAACACATAAAACAAGAGAGACACAGATATACATGGTTCACCCAGTTTGGGCTACGTCCACCATGAATAACTAGTCCTTCCTTTCTATTATCCAGCAAAATGAAGAGACACAACCTATAGCAGATCTGTTGTAATATCCTATGTTCTCTCTCACGGTCTCTCTATCTATTTCTCACTCTGAGAATACACATACAATACACAGCCGTAATACAATACCCTCATAAAATTTAGGTGTTTCCTTCTAGGGAAAAAAACCCTAAACTAAACATAACTTCTACCATTAGATCATCTGCCTAATGAACAGCTCAAATTGACTAGAAATTACTATACTTTTATAAGACAATTTTACATATGTTTTTATCTTCTACCATCAGAGCAGTTGCCCACCCCCCAGACCCCTTGAACAACGTTTTATTAGAGTAGGCATTTCTGCCCCATTAAGGTACAGGGGTCCAACGATGTGATACAAAATAAACAAGATAATCAGGCTCCACACCTAACAGAGATTTGTGCAAATTTCTATGTAGTAGGCTTCAAGTGTCAAGGCATGTTCCAAACCCCATGAGCTAATCAATTTGAATTTTCCTTCTAGACCCATAGAACTTAGTTTGGCATCCAGGAACTGAAAGGACCATCCCAGGCATATATTAGAAATGGATGATTTCATATCTTCTCTTGCTCCTAACATTTATTGGAGCATTATTACATCCGGGCCATATTTTGATATTAAGGCCTTGAGATCTAGTTTTGTGGGGCTACTAGCCAGCCCTCTATAGTTTAGGGAAAGAATAATCATTCATTCACCATGTTTGGGGTGTGCACTACTCTAAGTAACCATGTCAAAGACCTTTGATTCTCATCTATTATGTCAATTTTGGCTCTAAGTTGAGCTTTGGACAGGTTTTACTTCCTTCCCCTATGCCTTGGGCCCGAAGAAGGGTCCAAAAGATTCCATAAACCCCTACAACTTCCAGGAGGTTTTTCTTCTTTTCTTGACATCTCATATTATAAGGGATTCTCTCCATTTCATGTTTTATAGAACTAGGAATGCTTGAGAGGAAAGGGAGATGTTGTTCTAGGTGTAGTTCTAGCATATATGTGATTATGATGTCGAGTGAATAATTTATGGTATGAGAAATTTCATTATGAGAAGGCCTCGAAGGATGAGGCCCCAAAATTAGAGACAAAAAATCTGTAAGAGAATCAGAAAAGGAGGGAGGAAGGTTGAGGATAATACCCTCATCCATTGGTATTGTTGTAGCCATAGTTTCCTCCATTGTCTCAACTTAGTTCAGATCCTCTTCCATCTCGTGTATCTGTGCCTATCCATGGTATCCTCCTCTTAGGTTGGCATAGGTTCCCCTTTCTTTTTTCCCTTATGTAACTCTGTTGGAGGCCTCTTCACTCTTATCCCTTCCTCTTTCTCACAACTGTTCTCTCCCTTCATGTGTTTCCTCCTCCTCCTTATACTTAGAGGGTAATTCTTTGCCATGTGTCAGTACTGGTGACAGTGAAAAGGGAGATTTTCATATTCAAGGGCTTGTATTAAGGACAAATATCTATAGTGCATCTTAATATCCCCAGTTAGGCCATATCGGGGGTTTAGGCACACCAATATTATTTCAATTCCTTGTTCCCTTGTCTTCTTCCGAGAATTTCCCCAACTTGTTCTGTATCTCTTTGAAGACATTTTCTGACCCAAGAGGGTGTGGGAGGCCTAAGAGCTAGACCCAAATTGGAAGGTCTGCTACCTTCTCTCTTTAGGAATCGAATAGAGGGCTCCATCGTTGGAATAAAATTGGAGCCTATCCAAAACCCCAATTCCTCTCCAAAACCCATTGTCTTGATTCCTTACTCTGAAATTTCATTATAAACCATGCATTTGATAAGTTTACTTTCTCAAATCTCTGGTCAACGGCTTCCTTCCATGCCTTTGCTTCCCATTCCTTGATGAAATTAGCTGAATACTTCTTCCCTTTGTCTCTTCCAACCAAGGTGAGTTCACCTATTTCCATTGCTTCATTAACCGAAATGTCGATATCAAGGACCAAACTGAGGATCTTCTCCTTTCTCCTCAGTAATTTTTCTTTCTTCATTTTGCCCCTTGAGCTATTAGTTCCCCCTTCATCTCCCTGCTTCAGATGACCTCGTTGTTCGAGGACTTCCACTTCAACAATTGCATTAACCGTAAACCCCTCTTCCCCGCTTATGTGATCTCTCATTTCCCCTTCCAACTGAATGGCTGAATCCAAAATGAAACCCTGTATAAAATTACAAGGGGTAGACCGAAAATCTTTATGAATTTCCTTAGTGTCGTGGAATATCAATTACCTCCCTTCTATTGTAATCCATCCTCCCCATCTATTTGATTCAACCCAAACCCTCACATCTATTTCAATGGCATCAGTTATGTTCTCCAAGCCTTCCTGTTGCAGGTAGCCTTGTATACTCCTTTCTCCCACTCCCAGACTTCTCGGGGCTCTACGTTCCACCAAACCATCCACCATCCCACCCTTTCTCATGGTCGTGGAGGAGAGCTCCCCTCCCAAGAAATATTTCAGACCCTGCTTCTTAATATAGCTGCATCTAGCTACTATATGCTCAAGTCCCTCTGTAAAAATAACAGAGTGCTGCAAATCATGGCTTTTACCACTTACCCATTGAAGCCCTGCTTCTGCACCAGGGATTTTTGCAAGAAGAGTTAAGAACTCATTGATTTCTTTTGGTGTCTCTGTCGCCAACAGATTCCCTTTGTCCATGCTGATTAGGAATTCCTCCAGAGAAACCACATCCCCTCCTTGCTTCCTCTCCTCTCCCGAGCCTTGAGATATCCATACACGCAGTCCAGCTAGATCAATGAACTTCTTAATATTATGGTCTGTGATATCCAAACCCCACATTGTTAGCATATCCCCTAGCTCAGGATCCACCTCCACATTTTTTGATCTGTTGACCATTGTTACCCTATTATCCTCTAGTCGACAACAGCTAGTCCGGTTACATGTTCACCTTCATGCTGCGTTCATGCACCTACTAGCCTAAACTGCTAGCCTAACTTTCTTGAAAAACCTAAAGATGAAAACTGGAGGTGTAAAACTATAAAAACCTCTTACCCTTCATTTGCAGTGGTACAGTAACCAAGGTGCCTCATGCTTGCTCTCAAGTTCCACCACTTTCCTTCCATGAGTGTCTTTAGCTTCCAAGTATGGCTTCAGACCTGCAAATAGCTACACACCCCCATCGTTCTCCCAGTACCGGCCCCTGCTAGGTTTTCTCCATTAGAGCTCCCTTCTTATGAAATTTAGTTATTATACCTTCCACATCATATATGTCACAATATGAATCAATGTTGACACTTACTGTTTAAAAAATTAAATAGAAAATAAAAAATGAAACCAAAATTGAATGGGTACGGGTTCTAAGACCTTCTGTTTCAATGCGATAGATTATTTGTATTTTTCTTCCATTTATATTTAAACTGAAAACAAAAAATAAATATAAATGTTGATATGTGACATAAATAAAAAAGTTATAGTTTTCAACTACCCTAATTTATAATCATGATTTATAATTTTTTTAAAAAAAAGGCTATTCTTAAAAGAGTATTTTGACAAGTGAACTCTTCATAAATGAAGGGTTTTTGAGGTGTTGAACCCATATATGCAATTTAAAAATCAGTATAAACTACACAAATCAACATTCGACCACACATTTTTGTTACTAAATTCCAAAAACAACATTATGTTTAGTTGGTCTACATAAGTTAGTTTCAATATTGTTGTAATTATTGTTAATTAATATTTAATTGCTCTATTGATCCTCATTAATTAATTATTATTAATATTAATTTAAAAATTGTTAGTGATATTAATAACTATAACCAATTAAATTTTTTAATAAATAATATTAGTAACAATAACAAAATTAACATAAAATTAACGTAAATATTATTAGAAATCAAATTGGATAGTATTGAGTTCTAGGATGGGTGACTTCCTGGGAAGTCCTGGTTATCGGGTGCAAGCCCCAGAAGCGATGATTGATGCTATGTGATTCATTTCAGTAGTTTCAATTCCACTTCTTCACCCATGTGAGCATCACCTGATGCAATAAGTGCTAAGTGGACTATTGAAAAATCACGAGAAATTAGTCAGTTACGACTACCTCCCATGAAAATGGTCATAGATGAATGACTTACTTAATGTAGTTGAATCCCAAAAATGATATCTAATATAATGCACTGCAGAAACCCCTCATACTTGAATAAATATATTAAAGGGAGATCTACTTGAATGGTTCATGAGGCACAATACTTGTTAAGGTTTTGCAAATGGGGTAGCAAGCTAAGTGGGCTTGATTGTGAGGAAGAACTCCATAGTTAAGTGTGCTTGAACCAAAGGAGTTCTGGGATGGCTGACCTCCTGGGAAGTCCTGGTTACCGGGTGCAAGCTAAGGAAGTGATGATTGATGCTATGTGATTCATTTCACTAGCTTCAATCCCACTTCTTCACCCCTGTGCGCATCACCCGATGCAATGAGTGCTAAGTGTACTATTCAGAAATCATGAGAAATTAGTCAGTTAGGACTACCTCTAATGGAAATGGTCATAGATGAATGACTCCCGATGAAATGAGTGCTAAGTGGATTATTCAAAAATCATGAGAAATTAGTTAGTTAGGACTACCTCTTATGGAAATGGTCATTGCATGACTTACTTAACACAATTAAATCCCAAAAATTATATCTAATTTAATGCACTGCGGAAACCCATCATATTTAAATAATAAATTAATATTGATAATAATAATATTATATGATTCCACGAGATTTTGGGCTTCATAAAGTGATATTGACAATAATAATTTTGTATGATTCCACGATATTTTGGGCTTCTCTTCTTGTATGGATATTTTGGCTTATACATTTCAATCGGATGCAAGTTCAAATAATTTCCGCTCAATCATTTCGATTAAAGGAAATCGAAGTTGATCCCAAACCATGGTTGACACTTCTTGTTTCAAACTAAAGTGTTAATCTTTTAATTCAATAGAAAACATAAAAAACAAGGAGGGCTGCACAGTAGCAAGTCCTTTCCTTGGGAAGCTTGAAGGGTTGCACAGCAGCAAAGTCCTTGCTCCTCTTTCCCATTTCCATTTGGTGTCGATTGAGTAGAGCTGTGAGCATTAAAAATATTTTAAAATTGAGCTTGATGTCCGAGGATTAAAGGTATTTCAGAATTGAGCTTCGTTTCTGTTAGGTGTCTACCGAGAAGATCTGAGCTGAGTTTGATGGTTGAGCATTAAAAGTATTTCAGAGCTGAAGGATTCAGAAAGTTGTCATTATGGTCTCCTCTTTCCCATTTCCCGTTTCCGTTTTGTGTCGACCGAGCAGAGCTATGAGCATTAAAATTATTTCAGAATTGAGCTTGATGTCTAAGGATTAAAAGTATTTCATAATTGAGCTTGATGACTGAGCATTCAAACCCTCGCCTACCTGATGGCTCTTACCTCAAGGTAAGTGATCTACAATAATTTGTAGCTCAATATGAAATGGGAGGGGTAAGTTGTTGTGCTGGAAGAGGGATAACCCTCACCTACCTGAGAGCTCTTAGAGCTCTTACCTCAAGGTAAGTGATACAATAATTTGCAGCTCAATATGCAATGGGACAAGCTGTTGTGTTGGAAGAGGGATAACTTGTTATGCTGGAAGAGATGTTTGTGACGAATTCCTGGTGATACAATGTCTCAGTTGAAGGCTTGGTGGCAGTCACATGGCCTTACCCGTGGCCTTACCCAACTATAATTGGTCTTATCCTGCTTGATTTCATTCATAGACATTTATGGTAAATAAATATACATAGCTCGATTCTGGATCACTTGATATTTGCATTTTTATATCTAAATCAGCGAAGTTAATATACACTCATGATTTCAATAAATAATTTTTAGTGATATGCAGGATAACGATTTCATTTAAAGTGCATAGATTTCATTCAAGATATTTACTGGGTTGTCTAGTTTTAGTTCAGTGAAGCTATGTAAAGAGGTACATGGCAGGATTTATTATATAATGGAGAAGGAAAGAGTCTGGAAGGTGATATCACCCCACTGAAAACCTTGATGAACCCTGCTCAATGTTTGAGGCACTTTATTATGTTTTTTCAGGAAGATGAAAATGCCAGACTTGTACAAGAAACAGGCCTATGGCTGAAGCAGATCAATATCAATAACTGGTTTATCAACCAGTGAAAACGTAACTGACATAGTAATCCTTCCTCATCCACCACTTCAAAATCAAAGAGAAAAAGGTATGATATACCTGTTGTAAATTTTTTTGATAATCTGTAATTAAAATGTAAGATAAAAATTTGAGAGATATTTGTGTGTTGTAGGCCATGAGGCTTTGATAATATTTACAGCAGCAGATAAACTTGTTACTTAACCTACACCATACGTTATTGAACAAATAGTTCACTAAATCCGGCTTGAGTTAGGCACCACCAGTGGAAAGATATGTTTTTGCTTGTAGTCTAATAGAGTATTTCTCAAATTAGGAGAGAAGCTTATCAGATTTGCACGAGGGGAGATAGAGGCAGGGGAAAATTTTCATTGAGTTGTAGAAGAGAGGGTTGCAGAGCAAAGGAGACAATTAAAAGCTTGCAAGAGTGGATTAATTGTAGGCATGTTGCAACAATGGACTAATGGACTAATTGCAGGTTTGTTTCCAGTAGACATTGCTTCTGGACAGAAAACGTTTATGCAAATTCAGTTTCATTGCCAAATAATTACAGGCATGTTGCAACAATGGAGATATTTTGAACGACTAATTATGGACCAGGTAGTTAAAACAATCCAGTGCCAATTGTTGTCTCGCAATTAAACCACTAAGTTTTTAACACACAAAAAGGGAATAAAACTAAATAGGGATAGGGAGACAACAATATGCATAGCTTATTCCAAGTCTAAAGGTAGTGTTTCTTTTTGAATGGATGACCAAATTGAATGAACGCGTTTATTATTATTATTTTTACTACATTTTGAATCAAAGACGTAACGTGTGCACAAAGCATTTACACAAACCAAAAGTGACAGACAGAAAAATGGATATATTTTAACAAATTCTAAAATGAAATTGCATGAACACATTAATGGTGAGAAATTATTCCCTGTAAAGTAAATTTCGACCAATGATGAGAATGAAAGACGAAACTGTCACTTTATAACCTTGAAGCAGTGAGTAGACATACATAAGCATGAAAAACAATTCACTATAGATTTGAGAATATCATCAAACTCCAACGAACATTGATTCATTCTTTGTGCATGGCCTCCGCATGGGTTTTGTGCTCAGTAATAAAAGGTTCCAAAGCTACCTCATGCAGTGAATTGAATGAAATATGGAGTGACAATTTTTTGTATAATAATGATATTAAACCCTTAAAAAATGAGCATTTAACAAAGCTGAAATGTGGGGCATGAATAAACACCAATAGTTAGTTGCCCAAAATGGATAACATTTTTATCCATTTAGCATGCAAACATCCAAGTGGAGCTCAAAGCCCACGAACTTAAGAGGTGGCATCCACTACTTGTGTTGTAAAATCCATTGGAATTCGCAAATATGGCACCTCGTTTGGTGTTGTTTGCCCTGCGCCTTTGCCATTCTTCCATGGCGTCAAGCTCGGCACCACACTGGCTGTAGATTTCACCGGATCGCACTGAGTTTTCATGACCACAATGCTGCCTCCTAAAGCCAAGTAAGTACATCAATTTCTTAAACCCTAAGCTGGTAATATTGAATGGGTTGAATTTTTCATACATCTGATTGTGGATTACTGATTGCCTGTTCGACTTCAATGTCGAGAATGTGTTACAATTTTTCTTAACTTATTGAATTTTTTGATTGCTTTTCCCTTTTTCTGAGGAAGATTTGAATGCTTTGATAGCATTGTGGATATTAGAAAAGATATTGCTATCTTTAAGTTCCAATATTCTTATTTTGCGCTGATGGGTTTGATAGTTTGTACCTGCAGGATTTTAGCTTCTTTCTTAGGATACACTGTTTTTACCAAGATACATTGTTTTTACCAACAAATGGCGATCACATATTTGCAGGATTTGCTTATTAGTCTTCTGCATATCTGGCCTTAAGCGGCTGCTTTGGAGGCATTGCCATTTCAATGAAATATTCAGCAATTTACATGTGCTCGTAGGTTCTCTAAGCTCCGACGCACAATATAAATTAAAAAAAAATAAAAGGATAGGTACAAATGTAACGTTTGTCTAGTAAAATTAATATGCAGAAAAACAAAACTTTCAGGAAGAGAAAGAAAGTGGCCTAAACTTGAATTTTTTTATAATTCTAGCCCAGAATTGTGTATAAGAAAAATATAATGCTAGCCTAGAATTGTGTATAATGCATTCCTTACAACCAACACTAGCTAAACTTTTCATAACGACTACAAGTGAATTAAAATAAATATATTATTGCTTTCTGTTGTAATGGATGTTACTTGGTTTCTCATGAGATATTCCTTTCAGCTCCGGTCTTTCATAAATATTCCACTCTGTCTACTGACCACAAATTTTGTTTATCTAAAATTGGAACAATGCGATTTGCCTTCCTTTTTCCCTTTTATTAGTGACCACAATATATGTTTATCTTAAACTGGTTGGTGGGATTTTTCGTGCATATACTTCATTATCTATCATGCTTGTGATTGAATGATGCTTGGAAGAAATTGCAGATGTTACCTTAGCTTGGGGTACTTATTTGCAAGGCTGTTTGCGTTTATGGGCAACCGATGGTGGTAGACTGTGTGTTTAACAGATATATGAGCGTTGATATTTTCGCATCTGCGTTGATCGGTAACCTGAAAAATCTTTGATATATTAAATGACAAATATGACATAATGTTTAAGCAAGAAAATAATGGTCGAAATAATATTTGTGACCATATAAATGTCTCTGTGACCCAAAGAAATATAGAAATAATACAGGCTTGGATCATGTGTTCTAACTTTATAGTGATCCACCGTCATAAGAGGAGGCAGCAAAAGAAGCTGGCAGAAAACCTGAACTTGAATTGGGATTGAAATATAATTCATGGATAATACTAGCCAGAATTGTGTATAGTGCTATGTTGTATTTTCAAGAGTGCAGGAATGCGGTCAAATAGTGCACGATAACTTACTGGAGATGGGTGCATACTAGGCACATCTTGGAGGCTTCAATGCTTGTTGTATCCACAGGAAACAACATAGCACCGCCATCGCATATTGCAGGTAAACCTCTTCAACCAGATACATTGATTTTGACAGAAGCTTCAACCAGATACATAGACATTGATTTCGTCAGAAGCATTGCTTTCAAAGGCCACAGAAGTGTAGCACAGGGACCTCTTATAAAAAAAAAACTACCCTGGAACTGAGATAGAGCCCGCAGGGAGCGCATGTATGGCACCTGTTAGCAGAATACCAGGCGTGGTGGTAGGGCAGGCGTGGTGACAGGCGTTGCAGTGGTGAAGCGGTGGAAATGCTTTTTATTAGCCATAGGTTTTAGACATTTTGAGTTTTTAGAAATTTTGACATTTAATGTTTAGAATTAATGCTAGCATTAATTCCTTTGAACTTGAAAATTTCATGATCAGTTATGCATATGGTAACTTCGGCCTCATACTTGCCTCGGTATAAGGCCAAATAAGATCACAATTACGATCATTGGTTAATAAGAAAAAAATTTATACGTGATTCAACCAAGAAAATGTTTGTCAGAAAAATATTTAATAAAGCATATACTAAAAATTCTAAAATGCATCGATTTACGACAGGGACTAATAGCCTACATCTCTTTCGATTACTATAGTCCCTGCCACGCCGTAAGTGGCAGGGACTAATAAAACCAAAACTAAATATGGAAACTAACAACTCATATTTTATTTTAAGGTGGTAAATTATTTTAATTTCTCTTAAAATTAATTCTCACATAAATATCAACCTTTTACTTCTAACTCAATTTCACTCCATAATTAATAGTTATTTAATTTTTAAATATATATGATTATTAATATAATATTAATGGTTTTGAAAACTTTTGGAAACTTGTATTTTATGCATGAAGAGCCTAATATTTGGGGTGAACACATCATTCATTTTTAAGGGCATAAATTTTATGTGATGATAGGAAGTGAAAAAGTCCGAGATAAATATAAAGGATGAGAGAGATAGTTAGAAAAAGAGAACAATAAGAGGAACATTATAAATGTGGGAATTGAGTTGGAGGAGTAGTTATTAATGACTAATTGATTTGTTATTAAAGGGTTGAAAAAAAATCAACGTTGGATTAAAATATATATGTTAATTAATACAATATTAAATTGAAATTTTATAAGAGATAAAATGAGGTGTGATATTGGATTCATAAATTGAATAATTAATATTCAGTGAGATGCTGTTCTAGATTTAATATATATTTTAAAATTGAAATTAAATTACAAATATATTGAGATTGGAATTAATTATGGAATTGCAATTCTTGATATGGTGGAGAATAATTCAACAGAGATTTAGTTAGAAGCAATTAAATAATACTGATCATAATAGAAGGAGCCATCTTAAAAATATAATAAAAAGATTGGCAAAATAATAATAATATTAATTGGTTAAAGGTAAATAATTTAAATATTAAAATTATTAATTAATAAATATATTTGGTATTGGAGTTAAGAAGGGGGAGATTAATAGAACCGGTAGGTAAAGATGAGGAAGAAAAAGAAATATTAATGATAATAAAATATGTTGGAGGTAGAAAGTTATATCTCCCCCATCCTTTATATTTATCTTGGCCCTTCTCTCTTCCTATCAACAGATAAGCTTTGTTCCCTTGAAGATGGGTGATGTGTTCACCTAAGAAACATTGGAGTCTTCATGCATAACACACATATCTCTAGAAGTTCTCAACCCCATTATTATTCTTCCTCTAGAAATCTACATTCTATAATATATTATTAATTAATATTAATTATATAAATCCTAAATTAATTTTATTTAAAATAATTTCATATTATAAAATTAACTCAATTTTATAATTAATTCGAATTAAAATGATTTCCTATTTTAAAATAAACTCAATTCAAAATTATAGAATTTTCATCTTCAATATAGAAAGTATTTTATAATTTTAACATTTTTTTTTTCACTATGAGAAGGCCTCAAAGGACCAGGCCCCAAAATAAGAGACAAAAAAATCGTAGCAGAATCAGAAAAGGAGGGAGGAAGGTCGAGGACAATACCCTCATCCTTTGGTACTGTTGTAGCCATAGATGTCTCCACTGTATAAACTCGAGTTGGCTCCTCTTCCATCTCCTTTATATGTGCCTCTATCTCTTCCATCTACATATCCATGGTCTACTCCTCTTCCCTTTGCATAAGTTTCCCTTTCTTTTTTCCCTTATCAACCTCTATTGGAGGTCTCTCCATTATTATCCCTTCCTCCTTTTCAAACCTGTCCTTTCCCTTCATGTATTTCCTCCTCCTCATACTCAGGGGGCAATCCTTTGCCAGTTTTCCATACTAGTGACATAGATGACAGCGAAAAGGGAGTTTTTCATAGTCAAGGGCTTGTATGAAGGACCAATATCTATAGTACAACTGAATATCCTCTGTTAGGCCTTCTTGGGGGGTTTAGGCACACCAAGATTCTTGCAATTCCTTGTTCCCTTATCTACTTCCAAGAATTTCCCAAACTCATTCCCTACCTCTCTCAAGACATTTTCCGACTACAGAGGGTATGGGAGGCCTGGGAGCCAAACTCAAATTGGAATGTCTACCACCTACTCTCTCTATGCATCAAATATAGGGTTACATCATTTGAATAAAATTGGAGGCCGATGAAAAACCCAATTCCTCTCCAAATCCCACTATACTGATTCTTTACTCTGAAATTTCTTCATAAATCATTCATTTGATAATTCTACTATCTCAAATCGCTAGTCAAGGGCTTCCTTCCATGCCTTGGCCACCCATTCCTTGATGAAATTAACTAAATACTTCTTCCCTCTGGATCTTCCAACTAAGGTGAGTTGAGTTGTTTCCATTGCTTCATCAACCGAAATGTCGATACCCAGGACAAAAATAGAGATCTTCTCCTTTCTCCTCACTACTTTTTGCTTCTTCCCTTTTCCCCCTGAGCTATCGATTACCCCTTCATTTCCCTGCTCTGGATGACCTCGTTGTTTGAGGACTTCCACTTCAGTGATTTCATTAACCCTAAACCCCTCTTCCCCGCTTCTATGATTTTTGGTTTCCCCTCCCAGCTGAATGACCAAATCCTTGATGAAACCCTCTATAAAATTACCTAGGGTAGACCGATAATATTTATGAATTTCATGAGTTTCGTAGACTACCAATGATCTATCTTTTGTTGTAATCCCTCCTCCCCATATCTACAATTCAACCCAAACCCTCCTAGCTCTTCCAATGGCATTGGCTACATTCTCCAAGCCTTCCTGTCACAAGTATCCTTGTAGCCTCCTTTCTCCCACTCCTGGACTTCTTGGAGGTCTACATGCCACCAAACCATCCACCACCCCACCCTTGCTCACAGTTGTGGAGGAGAGGTCCCCTCCTAAGAAATATTTCATACCCTGCTTCTTCAGATAGATGCAGCTAGCTACTATATCCTCAAGACCCCCTGTAAAAATAACAGAGCGATGCAAATCATGGTTTCTACCACTTACCTCCTAAAGCTCCACTTCTGCACCAGATATTTTGGTAGGTAGAGTTAACAACTCCTGACTTTCCGCTGGTGCCTCTGTTGCCAACAGAGTCCCTTTGTCCGTGCTTATTAGAGTTTCATCCAGAGAAACCAGATCCCCTCCCTTCTTCCTCTCCTCTCCCTAGCGTCCAGAGATCCATGAAGGTAGTCCAACTGGACCAATAAACTTCTTCATATTGTTGTCTGTGATGTCCAAACCCCACATTTTTAGCATATCCCTCGGCTCAGGATCCACCTCCGTGTTTTCCGATCCATTGACCATTGTTACCATGTTATCCTCTAGTCGATAATAGCTATTTCTATTACCTTTTCACCTTCACACTATGTGCATGCACCTACTAGCCTAAATTGTTGTCCTAACCTTCTTGAAAACCCTAAAGCTGAAAATCGGAAGTGTTAAACTGAAAAAACCTCTTACCTTTCATTTATAGCGGTATGGTAACCGAGGCACCTTGTGCTTGCTTCCAGGTGCCACCACTTGTCTTCCATGAGTGGCCCCAGCTCCCAAGTACAACTTCAGACCTACAAACACCTCCACGCCCCCATCTCTCTACCAGTGCCAGTCCCTTCTATGGTTTTTCCATCAGAGCTCCCTTCTTATGATATTGAGTTATGATACCTTCCGCATAATATATGTCACAATCTGAATCAATGTTGACACTTAGTGTTTCAAAAATTAAATAGGAAAAAAAAAATCAAACTAAAATGGAATGGGCACAAATTCTAAGACCTTCTATTTCAATGTGATGGAATCATTTTTTTTTCAAAATAAATTTTAATTGAAAACAAAACATAAATATAAATGTCAATATCTGACACAAATAATAAAGTTATAGTTTTTATCTAGCCTAATTTATAATAATGATTTATAATTTAAAAAAAAAAAAAACTATTCTTAAAAGAGTAGTTTGACAAGTGAACTCTTCATAAATGAAGGGTTTTTGAGGTGTTGAATCCATATTGCAATTAAAAAATCAGTATAAACTACACAAATCAACATTCTACCACACATAATTTTTTACTAAATTCCAGCAACATCATTGTTTTTAGTGACTCTACATAAGTTCGTTTCAATATTATTATTAGTGTTGTTAATTAATATTTAATTACTATATTGATTCTATATTAATTACTGTGTTGATTCTCATTAATTAATTATTATTAATATTAATTTAAAAATTGTTAGTGATATATTTTTTTTTCTAAGAAAAAATTGAACAGGGATTACAAAAAGTTACATCATAGATGCCACAACATTCCATAAGAAGAGTATCACCCAATACGCAACAGGGCTTGTAGGTAAATAAACCACAAATAAAATTACACAATGCCAGAAACACTTGAATTATCTTTTTTTCCCTTTTTCTTTTGAACTTTTTCCATCCATGTAGTGAAGAAACAGAGGGAACAATTGCCAACTCCATGCTGGAAGAGACTTGGATGTCTTTCTCAGAATCAGAGCTTTTAGACACATGTTCTCGCTTAGTGCCCACCACACTTCTATCACCGATCTTCTCATCCTGTTTGGGTTCAGCCGTTGTAGGAGAAGATGACTTCTTCACGTGTTCCTTATTTTCCTCCATATTTCCTACTCCATTCTCCTATAAATCTTGTTTGTTTTATGTTTCTGTTTGCACCTGGTTTTCTTCTGTTTCTTCCTCCTCCTCATCTGATAGTGGCACATATGGAAATTTCCAGCCATTATTTTTTTTCTTCTTTCTGGTTGTCTTTTTATTTGATAGTGTGTAGGTGTTTCATAAGTGCCTAGTTTGATGGCACACCCTACATCTAAAGGTCATGTTTTCAAAATCTAATGTTTATGTCCATTTGAGGTCTTCGTGTATTAGGTGTATGCACTGTGGCAATTCTTTGCTTAAATCTAGCTCCACACAGATGCGTGCAAAGGTGAATATGCCTCTGTCCATCCTCTCTCGGTCCATCTTTATGAACCTTCCTAGATAGTTCCCAGTGTTTTCGAGGACCTGATGGTGCCAGAAAGGGAGTGACGAGTTGTGTAATCTCACACAAGCAGGTATTTTCGTAACCACCATTGAATTTGCATCAAAACTAGAGAACCATGGGGATACAAAAATGCCCGCTCTTCCCCAAAACCATGGTCCTTCAGTATTGGAAAAACGGTAGTCCTCTCTACTATCAGATTGGACCACGAAAAAAAGTTTTTTTCACAAAGGTAAATATCACAGTTTCTGGTCCAGGTTTGGTGTATCCACGTAGTCAACTCTTCAGGTTTTGGCCAATATCCATTAAATCTACAGATAATAGCCTTTGACTATAGTGCATCAAACAACCCAGTTACCTTTGGTATTTCTACTACTAGATATGGAATGTTCTCTTCATTTTCAATGATATATGGTCCTGGTAATGACAGGTTTGGAGTTTGCTTTCTCCCCTGTGTGGATGCTTTACATCTTAAGATATATTTGAAAGAGGGAAAACCCTTTCCTGTTATTACTGATATGGTGGATGTTGATGTCCCTCGAACCCTACCTCTGAGTCTTAAATTCAAAAAAATGGTGGAGTTTCTCTCAATTTGGTATTCTTTTATTTGAAACATTTCCTGTAGTGCTTTCCCTGAGTATATAAAGTTTTTTTTTGGGTCAGGATGCCAGTAGAAAATTGGATTTTTTGTTTCAACTCTGATACGTGCTCTGAGTCACACACCTACAAAATGATGGTCTTCCCATCTTTATTCTTTATGAAGATTTGGTATTGCGGTTTCGGTTCATAGTTCATGTTGCCAAGAACACAGCTTGGGTTTAGAGTGCAACTCCCACGGTGGCAGAGGGAATTAGCAGGGGAAGATCTTATATCAGGGGATGTAAGGCAAGTAGTCAATTATGTCGGCGATGAGGGCCAAACCCCGCCTCCATGGCGACAACGAATGAAAAATGAGAGGGGCTAACCCCCAAGCCACCCACCCCACTAGAAACCCCCAACTGCAAAACCTTGAAAAGTAAATGTATAAGAATATGAGGATTTGAAAGTTGCAGAGCGCGGAAAGCCGGGAAAACCATAGTGTACGGAGCCGGAGACCTCCGAGCAATAAATGAGAGGTACGTGCATCGGATAAAGACGGAGATCTCGGAGAAAATCGCTCAATCACCATGCCCTGAGGCTCCATTCATCGCAAAAGGGTGGCCAAACCACAGACGGAATTATCACTAGTTGAAGAATGCCCTTGCATCCTTGATGTGAACCAAAATACGCCTTCAGCATCGAGAGCCACACCAAACGAACCTTTGGACGGTTGTGCGCACTCCTTAAAGATCCATAGAGCTAAGGAGAGGATAAGGTGTTTAACTATCACGCCCATAATCTGGATTGTCTCTTTGGCTACGGGTATACATTTCTCTCCCTTCTTAGCATTCGTCGGAACCTCAACCCCATTATGTATACATTGATCCATTGCAAGGAAACAATGACTTCTTCTTCCCCACGCCACCCCTTCATAGACCTCTAGTGTTGAGCCTCCACCAGCACCATCAATTAGTGGTATCATTGAAGCGAGAAAGAGCAGTGCCACCTTTACATAACATCCTAGGTGGTTATTAAGCCTCACCATGAAATGCTTTCCTTAATTGCAATCATTTTTTCTCATCTCAAATACCCACTATCATAATATTAATAACTATAATCAATTAAAAAAAATTAACAAAATTAAAAATTTAATAAATATTATTATTAATAACCGAACAAAATTAATATAAGAAATATTATTAAGGCAAATGTGAAAATATTAAGTTTAAAATTAAAATAATAATCTTGTTTAGTGGTATTGTTAATAATAAAATAATATTGATAATAAGAATATTTGTGTACGGCGATCTTGCCAATTTTTGCGCTTCTCTTCTTGTATGTAGATTTCAGCTTATACCTTTTAATCATGCAAGTTCAAAATAATTTCCACTCAATCATTTCGATTAAACTAAATCAGAAACTGATAAACGAAATCGACTCATCCCAGACCATTGTTGACCCTTCGTGTTTCAAAGTAAAGTGTTAATTTTAAATGGAATAGAAAAAATAACAAATCAAATCAAAACTGGTTTATCTGAGAAACTAACAACTGATATTTTATTTTAAAGTGATAAAAATTTTAATTTTTTAAAAAAAATTAATTTTCACACAACCTTGCATTTCTCACTCCAGTCTCTCTCTATATATATTTTAACATATATCATTATTAATGAAATGTTAATGGTTTTGAAATTTTTTTAGAGGAATTGTATGTTATGATGAAGAGCCTAATATTTGGGGTGAATACATCATTCATTTAAGAGTACGAAGTTTATGTGATAATAGGAGGAGAAAAGGTTGAAGATAAATATAAAGATTGAAGATAGCTGGAGAAAAAAAGAAATAAGAAGAACGTTGTAGATGTAGAATTGAGCTCCAAGGACAGTACTAATTACTAATTGATTTGTTATTAAGAGGTTGAAAAATCACTATTGAACTAAAAAAATATATATATTAATTAATATAATATTAAATTGAAATTTTATAAGAGATATATATATATTAATTAATATAATATTAAATTGAAATTTTATAAGAGATATAATAAGAGAGTATGATATTGGATTCATAAATTTAATAATTAATATTGAGTAAGAAGTTGTTGGATATTTAATATATATTTTAAAATTGCAATTAAATTAAAAATATATTAAGATAGGAATTGATTTCTTGATGTGGTTGAAAAAATTCAATAAAGTTGGATTAGAAGAAATTAAATAATACCTAATCATAATGGAAGGAGCAATTTTAAAAATATAATAAAAACATTGAGTGAAAGACAAATAATTTAAATATTCAAATTATCACTTAATAAATAATTTAAATTGGAGTTAAGAAGAGGGAGATTAATAGAATCACTAGGTAAAGTTTAGGAATAAAGAAATATTAATCATGAGAGAATATATTTGTAAGAAGAAAAGAGGGGCCACATTGATTATAGTATGAAAAGAGATTAGGAGGCCTTAGAATTTTAGGTTGAAGACAAGAGCTTATATGAAATAGAAATGAAGGGACAATTATAATAACAAAAGAGATTAAGACCTTAGAATTTTAGGTGGAAGACAAGGTTTAGATGAAATAAAATGAAGGGTGACTTCAGTATGATTTAAATTGTATCCATCATCATGGTTTAAATAGTATCTATGTCATACCACTTAAAGCCAACCATTTTTGTATACGTATAAAACATGCCATTATGATTAGTATTATTTAATTGCTTCTAAACAAATTCCTATTCAATTTTAATTAAATATTTTATTAATTAATATATATTATTCCAATGGTGGCGTTTAGTTTATTTTCAACGGATTCAACAACAAATCAACTAATTCAACTTGTAATTAATAGTACCTCTTAGCTTGATCAATTCTCACATTTCCAATGTTCTTATTGCTCTCTTTCTCTGTAATCTATCTCTCTCATCCTTTATATTTATCTTCTTTATGGACAAATAGCTTTGTTCCCTTGAAGATGGGTAAAATTTGGAGTCTTCATGAAGAACACAGGTTCATCTCTCTAGAAGTTCTCAACAACATTTTCAGGACTTCTCTAAATCTAGATTCTATAACATAATATTAATTATATAACTCTAAATTAATTGGATTTAAAATAATTTCATATTTTAAAAATTAATTCAATTTTATAATTAATTTGAATTAAAATGATTTCTTATTTTACAATAAACTCAATTTAAAATTATAGATTTTGTCGATATAGAAAGTATTTTATAATTTTAACATTTTTATTTTCAAAGTTTGGTAGTACTTTTCATTTTTCTCTTTTTTCATTTTTTTTAACTCCATTTTCATCAACATGTCCGGATACATCATTAGATTGGGGAAGAGAATTGAACTTGTGATGAGTGCTATAACGACCCTCATCATGGTTGTAAGACCCCACAACATAATTTTAACATTATTTTAATTTAAAATTTAAAAACTATTAAAATAAAAAACTATGTATGATTAATTTGGTAATTTTAAAAATAAATTTAAGTTACATTTTTTTAAAATTAATTTAATTTAAAATTATATAAATCACTTTGTGTTAATTTAAACTAAAATTTGATAAAAAAAATTTAAATGCTTACATAGTTTAAATTATCAAAATTCTATTTCAAAACATTTTCAGAATGTTAAATCTATTTATCTACTAAAAAAGATCTATTTTAAATAACAAAAAAATCATAATTTATTTAAAATTATATTTCAAAAAAATCATTATATTTATAAATTAAAATTAAGATAAAGCATCAACAATATATATTTTTTAAACAAACAAATAATAATTCCTAAACCTAATACACTTACTTATTATGGTATTTTTATATCCATTACCAATTCCAGATATATGGTGAAATGAATCTTTCCACCAATTCTAAAATATGGTGGAATTTGAACATAAAAAGAGAGATGTTATTTATTTGGCCAAATTTTCAAGATTACTAATTTCAATTATTTGGCCTCTCCACTCATCCCCAAATTTGAAATCTGTGATCAGCATAATAAGTTCAGTGAACATGGTCAAATTTGAAACTGACAAAATATTAATGTAATGAAGCTGGACAGGTTCAAATTTCAAAACCTGTAAACCCTAAATATACATTAAATGGAAATATTAATCGAATGCAGTGGTTATAAAGCTTCAGTGATGATGCATATCTACCTTCATCGCTCTGCTGTTCTCGATATCGTTTGCCTTTATTAAAATTGCAAGATGAACACTCGCCTTGAAATTTCTGATGAGATGCAAATGACTGTCAAGAAACAGCGGTTTGATGCATCTAAGGAATGTCTGTTGGAGTACCTGCCTGACTCCATTTCTCACGACATTCTCTTACGCTTACAGATCTGTGATCTCTTGAGACTTCAAGGCAACTTCTCATGATTGGGACCACACTATTTCCTCCTCTGAAGAATTCCATCGGATATATGATGAAGAGAACTGAGTCTGGATTGCTCTCACAAATGATCCACAGAATCCCCACTGGCTTTCACCTCTTCAGCAACTCTAACCAGTGGGTTTTTTTCCTGCTTAGCTGTCACACAGATCAGAGTGCAGGTTGGCTCCTCCAGGGAGCTGCGGAGGGTGTTATTCTTCTGGTCAACGGGGAAGGGGAAATGGTAGCTGGTAATATGTTAACAAAACCTTTCGACCACTGCCCGATACGATGGTTAGTACACGCCTTGGCCTCCAGTCGTGTTTGAAGAAAGAAGCTGTGGGCGAGCAACTCTACAAATGAGTGTGTGCAGCCGCCTATGTACATGGAGATAGTGGTGGATCAGAACCCAGAAGAGGCAACCCGTGAAGCATTTAGAGTGATAGTGTGGGAGAACTGAGATCAAATCAGGTACATTGTCTTCTTTATACCTCCTCTACTGACATGAGTCATGGAGGCTCTGTTTACACATGGAGCTAGGTTATTCAGGCGACCATTTGTTTCCTGCATATATCAAGGCAACAACACCATCGACCTCACCTCCTTCAATCCATATGTGATAGCGAAATTTTACATAGAAGTAGCATCTTGGACATAATAGGGCCGCTGGCGGAGGGTTTTAGGAGGATCACCGGAAGCGCCGCGGAACATTCTGATGGTGTTTGACAACAATCGAATATTTGTGTTAAATGTCAAGGGATTTACATTGGAGTTAATGCAACGCCTTCCTCCACATTGGCTTTATGGAAGGCAAATCTCAACCATTGGATGTGGGAGATCCAGACTGTAGTTCTCGTGCCATATCCGTCGATAAGGTAGCAGCTGCGTATGACAGTGGAAAGCACAGCCTCATAATAATTCCCAGGTGCAGGGAGCGAGGATGATAATTCTGATTTGAATACCAAAGATTGGAGAGTGTGGGACAAAAATGCCAATGGGGGTGGCCGGATGGAAATACAGACAACTTCATAATTCAGCAGCCTCCTGCAGGGCTTTTCATCTAAAATTAAAGTTTTGCACAGCAGTTTGATGTACTTGGATAAACCGTTTGCTAAAAAATGGTCGGCTATAGCTGTAAATACCCAATTTTAGGATTTTCATCTATTTTGTCATGGAATGTGTAAAACATTAAGTTTCTTTGGATCTTAGTATGTTGAATAATAATCATCTCCTTTTCATGTTAATGAGTATGTTAAATAATTATCAGTTTTTTGGCAAGATCAGTTGTATTGTGATGACTATATGGTTTAGTTCACTCATATTCTGATAATTGTATATAAAGTATTGAAAAAATAATAGAAAATATTTTTTTTGAAATTAATTTTATTAGAATGTATAGTAAATGTGTTATAATAAATGGCATGGCGGTAGAAAAGCGAATTATATTTCAGTGAAAATGAATCATGGGAAAAATTTTCTATATTGTATGTATCAGTGAAGGACAGTATCCTAGTGAAATTTCTATTTTGTTAGACATTTTTCAAATATAGCTCCATCCCATATCATCCTCACGTAGTAAATTGAAAGAAATCCACGAGGTGCAAATCGAACTCCAAATTATGATGAGAGAGAAAATTGATTATAAGATAATAGTTTTAAAAAAATGAGATTATATACAATTCAGAATTTTAGAAATTTTTATGTGAAAATTTTCATTTCTTTAAAGTTTTCGGTAAAAACCGTTATAACGAGAGTCAATATCTTAGAAGGTTTTCGGAGAGTTGAAAAAAGGTCATAGGGGTAAGAAAAGATCTTTGTGATCGGCTATCCATAGTTTACCTTGTTTATCCAGACACCTATGATAAAATTGCCAAGATCTAAAAAACATAATTTTTCATCAACCTTCAAGTCCCTCCGCACCATTCGGAGTTAAACCCCAGAATTAGTTAAGGACCCGAGTTTGCTTTTAAGGATGGTAAAGGGGTTTACTTGATTGTGTTCATGTGTCCTTATATCATTGAAGTGGTCCATCAATTAATCAAAGAATTCTTGAACAGTAAGATCATGCTCCTAGAGCATACTCGTGAAAACACAGTTGATCAATTAATCAAATTCTTGAACATTAGATCGGGATCCTCTGCCTTAGTAGAAGACATCTTTTGAAAGAACAAATCATCACATTTCCATTAAAGAATTTGAGTTGCAAAGATTGACCATTTCCACCACAACAAGTTGAGGAAATACCCGAAATCAAAAAATTCGGTGAACCTTAACGAAATAATAGGTAAACGTTAGCGGATACTAGATTCGATTCTTCACTCTTGGTTTTGTCTCCCTATCCTCCTTCTCATTTTCTTTCTCCCTTTCTACTCTTTTGTTTTAGTATTATTATTTTCATTATTATTATATTAAGATTCTAATTAATAAATTTACTTATTATTATTATTATATTATGATTTAAAATTAATAAAATTGCCTATTAATTAATATATATATATATATATATATATATATATATATATATATAATACTCTTTTGTTGATCTAGTATTATATATATATATATATATATATATATATATATATATATATATATATATATATATATATATATATAATTACCTATATAAGATTTAGATTCTAATTTACATCATTTAATTATCAATTTTTATTATTAAATAAATAAATAAATGAATGAATATGAATATAATTAAATAAAAATCAATTAAATTTCTTATTTTAATTGAACTAGTCGGACAATAGCGACTAATTTTAAAAACTCCTAACAACATTTTTTTCCATATGATTTCACCTAAAATTTTTTATATATAATACTAGATCAACAAAAAATTATTATATATATATATATATATATATATATATATATATATATATATATATATATATATATATATATAATTACCTATATAAAATTTAGATTCTAATTTACATCATTTAATTATCAATTTTTTTATTATTAAATAAATAAATAAATGAATGAATATGAATATAATTAAATAAAAATCAATTAAATTTCTTATTTTAGTCAAACTAGTCGGACAATCGACTAATTTTAAAAACTCCTAACAACATTTTTTTCCATATGATTTTCACTAAAATTTTTACAAAAATTAAGAACTAATTTATAAATTTCCATTTTCAAAAAATATATTTTTTAAAATTTTTCGAAAAACAAAAATGAGAATAGTTTATTTTTTAATTTCTTATATTAATTTCATAAATGGTACATTAAAATTTAACCCATGGAAAAGATAATTCTTTTTTATACAAAGCTAAATTCTCTTCGCGTTTAAAAATATTATTTTAAAATAATAATGCGGTTGATAATTAAAAATATTATTTAATTAAAATAATAATTTTGACTAAATTATTAATAATATATATAAAAAAAAGTATGCGGGTCCATTTTACAACCAAATGTGTAAATTCTTTTTGAGTCAATTTTGAGTTGACACTTTTATTTTTTAAAGTAGCATTAAAATATTTTTTAAATAAAAAAAATAATGAGCTATTTTCAAGTTTATTTTTAAATGGTTTTTCTTTTAAGAGAAAAAATCACTACTGAAATGTTAAAAGTCATACTTAATATTGTAAAGATATCCATAATTTATGGCATAAAAATAGAGCAAATTATTCACATAAAATTACATTTTTTGTAGAGGAGTTTAAATAATACATTGATTGTGGTCTAATAAATGTGTGAAATGGTGGTTTACCATCCCATCCACTTAGGTTCAAGTCCCTCAAGAGATGCCTTATTACGATAGTAGCTATGACCCATCACAATAAGGCTCTATGAATAGACAGCTTTATTTGGAGTCTTGCTTGGATCCAAGGGCTAGTTCTCACGGTCTTCTAACGTTTTTAAACTATATTAACTTCATATACATAAATAAAGTAAGCAAATAAATAAAATTATTTTTTATTTCCTATCATAAAATATTTAAATTCTTAAATATTAGAAAAAGTGAAAGTGGAAAAAGATTTGAGGAAATGAGGGCTATGTGAGAAGAATGATTTTTGTTCTAGCATTTCTCAGTACTCACATTCAATTTTTTAAGGTAGACATTTAGAGCCATCAAGTGTGGTTCATCTCAAGGCATAGATATGAAATATCATCTAATTACTCGAAGTTAAATAGGTGAAGTATGGTGGAGAAGAGATGTTAGGAACCTTGGGAAAAGATTGAACTATGAGGTCAACATTTAAAGCCATCAAGTATGGCTCCTCTTAGGACATAGATATGAAATCCATCCAATTATAAAAGATAAATAGGTGAGATATGGGGGAGAAGAACATTGTGAACCTTGGGAAAGTTGAATGTTAGAAGGTCCAAAATTAGAAAGAGGCGGTAAAAAAAAGATTCAAACGTTCATAATAATTTAACATAATATAAAATCAAAGTGGGAAGTAAAAGAAAATTAAAAATGAGCGATGTTAAGAATAAATATATAAATAAATAGTTATTATTAAGTAAAATAATTAAATCTCATAGGGGCGTTGGATTGGCCTTGAATGTAGATCTTGTTAAGGTGCTCTTTGTGATAGGTCACCCGAGCTCAAATCACAAATTAGTGCATGTTGTACCTCCGTATATAATTCTAGTTCGAGGAATTAGGCTAGAGGATCTATAATGTTTTGTTGGTTTTTAATTTTTTTTGGATGACAAAGCTCTAAATTGTTTAAAGAGATGCAATTCTTAATTACTTATGATATACTAGAAGGTTGATTCTTCACCTCTAACGATGGTAGCCTTGATGAGATGTGTGAGTTGAAACTTTAGAAGTTATATGATTGTTAAAATATCAAATGATTATTTAACTTGTTGTGTGGAGTGGATGTGTGTGAAATACTTCCCCAGCCCAGCAATATATGTTTAAACTCTGAGAATGAAAAATTTAATGATGTATTGAGTTGAATCGAATAAAGAGTTTAATTAACCAAATATTTAAAGGGATTAACTTAATGGGGGATTTGAAGAAAGATTGATAGCTTACCTAGAACTCCCATAAACTTCAAACACATGCGGAAAAAAGCAGTGATAATATAATTTACAAAGAAGAACTTACCAAGGACACAAGTTTTTAGAAATGAACCCAAAATCCTTTTATTACTTTAGAAATAACTTGAAAGTCACAGTATGTAGAAGTCTATCAAATGGTACAACCATTTCTAGTTTTACTTCTAGTATTTATTGACTTTTACCTCCAAGATCGGATTCCAAACTGAAATATATTTACAAAATATATATATTTTTAAAGATACATGTGTTTTTATATAGAGGAAAAGTAGGAAATTTGTGGAAATTGTTGTGTTGTTGAGGGTATCTAGGATTCATGTGATGACTATTACTTCTTTCTGGAAATGTTGTACCTTTTTATGCGAAAATCTTGTTGCAATTACACTTAACCCTGCGCTACGGAGAGGGTCCAACGTCGTAGAAATTGGTGGAGGTTTCTTCGAATGTCTGGCGTGCAAAGTGGAGTGTTTCCCCAACGGTGGATGTGATCGAAACGGAAGCGAAGATGAAATACCCACGATCATAGTGACTTTGGATAAGTCACAAGATTGTGTTGGGGAGCACAATTGGAATGGGGATACCTAAGGCTGTGAATTTTGCATATTTTTTTAATTAATTAGTCTAGCATAGGGGTTTTGGCACGAATTCAAGCACCAAATGCATTATAATAGGTCAAATGGTAGACCTAGAGTACGCAAACCACGGTTGTGAACCACGGGATAGCGACTTGGCTACATCGATATAAATAGATGAATAGTTTTAGTTTAGAGGAGGCATGAATTAAGACCTAATGCGACGTGTGAGCGCTAGATCACATTTGGGTGCAGGTAAGGAATCCCTCTTGTTTGTGTGCGCGGAGATCCTCGGCCACAACATGTGCGGACCCCACTAGGTTGTGTGCACGGGCTACTTTGGGTTGTAAGTAGATGCGAATGTTGGGGAATGCGAGATATTGTTAAATTATACGTGTGTTATTTGAATGTGATATTTCTATGTACGTAATGCTATCTAGATCGGTTATGTTCTTATTGAAGTGTATGTTTGTGATGATTATTTAGCTATGAGATGTATCTATGTTTCTGCATAAGTATATACTGTGATATGTTATTAATTTGTGATTATAAATGATCTGTGATGGTATTTGGTAATGTGCACGTGGATGTGAATATAGTAAACTCTAGTTGTGTTATGGTTATGTGCGCGGTATAATTTTTAGAGGTATGAATAGACTCGTGCAGGTAAACCTAGCAAGTTATAATGCGGATACGCCTCGAATTATACTCTCTCTGGGGTACGGGCTTACAGTTCCAACACCCTCCCATGCTACTTCGAGTGAGACCTTGGCCTATGCGGCTGGTTCGTGGGGCCAATAGTATAGGGGTTGTTAGAAAACCTAACCTCCGAACCTAGGTCGGGACCCCCTCATGCACCAACGGTGGGTAGGAGAATTCTTTCCCTTTCTGAGATTTGACAATGGGGTAACCGACGGACTAGTTCTGCTTATGTGGGTAGCTCTATTTGGGGACTATACCAATTTGTCCCGTTCTTGGTTAACATGTGTTACCGATTTGTGTTGTATTTAGTTTGATCGTAGGCCATTCACATGGTGTTAATGCATAACACCTTTCACACAATAGCATCTTAATTAATAGCGGCAATGTTTACAAAAACTTACACTCGAAACCATTTAAAGAACCTGCACGCAACACAGAATAAGATCTGGTGAATTGATCAAGCTATGGAGATTTTGTTACAAATTTTCCCACGAAACACTCCACCCCTAGCCGATGCATAGTACAGATTTGATTTTATTATCAACCCTTTCCAACTATCGGATCAATTCAAGAGTCCCTTTGCATAACACGATCATTCTTCCCATAGTTTTGGAACTCCACTGAGCCTTGATAACCACTCTTGTATTTGTGTGTAGGGATTCTGAAAATATGTTATACTTTGGTAAAGATATACTTGTTTTTCGACACTTCGACGATCGACCTTTTACTTCGATTCTATTTCAAGAAATACTTGGATTTGTTTCTCGAACCCGTCTCAAGGTGGAACTATCGGGCCATTAGCTGACCTCGTGGTATTACCACCACTTCTCTTAAAATGCTCTGATCCTTGGTGAACCATTTATTGGCTTGGGGGTCACCGCTGAGTTAATTTGGGTTTTCCATGAGCCTTTGCCTCTTGGACCTTTTGGCAATGGCCTGCTTGTGTGGGCCAAGAGTCTCACAAATAGTATGGGAGGGTGATAACTGGGATTTCCTATAGTGAGAGAAGAGAGTTAATATAGGCATCCTTGTTAAGATTTATGATTTGTGAAAAAGTAATATTAATACGTGAACCATATGAGTATATGTGAAGAATGAGAAGTTCATAAACCCACAGGGTAGCATAAATCAACAACCTATAGTAATACCTTCGCATCCACATGTGCATTAATATGTGATTAACAAACTTAATCACCATAATATCATGAACATGGCAGGTCTATAACATAGAGATATGATGAGACGATTTATCATTCATTAGCTTCAAAATCCACTTACAGACCCAATTCCCAACGAGTGCACACGGCCCGGCGAGGCCATGCACATAGGAGGAATTTGAGGATCTCTGTGCACACATCTATGTGATTCATTTACCCAAATACAACCCAAGAAATAGATCTCAATAGTTTCCAATTAGCATCAATCAATCTTAGCCTACTTCTAGACTCGATACACTCATCTACTTATAACACCTTAGCCTACGCTATCTTATGGTCGAAAAACCGTTGTTTGTGGACCCTTGGTTTATCCTTTTTACACTTACAATTCAAGGGGTTTGACGCACCCCAAACCCCTTTTGAAGACTTAAAATATTAGAAAAATATTACAAAATTGGACAAAATTAGGGCTGAACCCAAGTTCCAATAGTGTCTTTTGTACTAATTAATCAAATAACAAATTATTTGCATTCCTTTTTACATTAATTTGCGGTGCCTTACTCCACAAGAGGAAAGACTCTCTTTGAACATCATATTCTTCTTGGAGCCACAATCGATGAACGGAGATGCCACTTCTAGGAGAGTTTGAGGGAGATGATATCTTATTTGGGGTGTACTCAGTGACACCAAACATGATTACTACCCCCAAGTAGATGATAAGATAGGGAAACAAGAAAGTGGGTAGGAAAGCTACTTTCACATTGTGTTCTATGAGGAAAAAAGGAGCGAGGAAGTGTCTTTAGTTCCACTTAGGGGATTGTTATCATCCTCGTATTTCATATGGCGTTGAGTTTATCTCTAATTTTGATTCCATATGTTGATGATGTTTTAATCATTGTTTTTGGAATAATAGTTGGAGGAATGACCATGGATTGAGCTATTCATTGGGAGTAAGATCTCCAGCATTTTTCATGTCCCATGCTTCAATGAGGACATTAGACGGCATATAGTTCCATATTGGATATTTCATTCTCTACATGATGTGTGACATGGATAACTTGGACACTTGGGAGTAGTAGCTAAGGGCGGAGTTGATTTGGAGAACATAAGGTTTAGTGGAGGAGCTTATCGGATGTGGGTGCCACCGGGGAAGGATAAGAGTTTTATTAGCATTCGTCCTACGGTTGCTTGAGGGAAAAACATGGTTTCTTTAGGAGGGAAGGCCTTTGTAATATTCTAGTGGCTTTTACATTAGTTGAATATTAAATTTTAATTTTATGGTTGAATGAATGAATAAGAGGGTGGGAGACCCATAAATCTCCTTATTGAATAAAAAAAATTCTAATGTGAATGTGGATCATTTCTCCCGAAGCTAGATAAAGCACTCTTACGTGTGAATAGAGGTTGAATCATGTGGATGGGGTCAAGCAGCCAAATCAATAAACTCTGGTATGGAGGTAGTGGAGAGCTATTGGAACATCACGGTGTAGTGGAGAGTCTCCATGGGAGTAAAATATTTTAATGTGTGGGGCCAAGGGTGAGGCTCGAGAGAAAGCATATAAGGAGAAGGATGGCGAAATTTGTAGAAGGCATTACGATTATTTTTATGCTTGTAAGTTTATGACTTTCGAACGCTTAGGTTATTACAGCAGTCACATTGTGTTGTTTAGCAAGGTGCTTGAGCGGAAACCCCACCCTCATCTCGGGGGTTCTTTGAGTTCCCATTGAAGAGAGTTCTGTTGACCTTCACTTACACCATCGACCATCAAGCCAACCTTCTTCCATGATCCACTATGCATTCTTCTTTTAGGATTGTGTTGTTTTACATGGCGGTAGCGATGGAGGGTTGGTAGACACAATTTCGAGCTTTTTTCCCGGTGACAAGAGCGGTCCTTCATGCAGGAGGCTAGAGGGAGCGTTCCTTGAGCATTTTACTACTACCATATGACATCATTCCAAGTAGGATCCATCACCTAAAGCATAGTATCTTTCGAAGCTATGTTATTTTCAAGGAAGTTGCGATGAAGTCGAGTACACGGTTCTTGACCTTGTTTCCTAGTGAAGGGTAGCCCTTCATCCTGGAAAGCTAGTGAGGAGAATTATCAACCATTTCTATATCGAATGAGCCACCTCCCAATAGTTATCTGGTTAACGGTATTCTGCCACGGAGCATTTTGTACTTTTTCATTTTATTATCTCAAAACCCTTTCTAGGTTGTCTTGGAATTGGGCCGGAAAAGCCTAGATCCCTCTACGATCCCAACATTTTCTAAAGCAATATTCTTACTACAATACATGTGATTTCATTTACAACAACATTTTATCCCCCTTCCAAAAAATATGTTGTATTATTACTCTTTGGCATTCTTATATAAACGACTATTCTTCATATTTCATGTATTGGGTCCACTAGAGGCTTGTTTTTCATATCTTGTGTGTCTTTTTTTCTCGGGGACATTTTACTTATTTTATATTATTAAACATAATAAAATGGTTCTATGATCTACTCTTATTTGATGTTGATGTTCTGCATTTTCAATTTATGTGTTATATTGTTGTTCTTCCTAATTTGGAGATATTACATTTCGTTAGAAGAGCCATCGTGAGAATATTTCGATTCTCGGGATAGCTCCATTATAATTTTTAATATAGTATATAAGACAACAAGTTAAAAGGTAGAGGTTTCATGACTATTTTTGTTATTACTTTCACTATATATTGCATACAACAATATGATTTTTGAATATTCTCAAGGTTATTTTGTAAAACACTCAGAAGTTAATGTATTTGCAAAATTTTACCTTAATCCTTTTGTATTGATTTTATCCAAGACAATACTTTTGTAGACCGTGGGCCTAGTCATTTTAAGGTTCTACTATCCATTATGTAGTATTATTAGTGGTTACTCTTCTGTTTGCACTAGTTGTGTTACTTATTTAATCACCTTTCTTTATGGTAGATAATCAATTGAATTATGTATCTTGTAATTCTATTATGCATCTCTGAAATCACTTATTGGGTTGCGTTACATATATGAAAGAGTATGAGTGTGTAGAGTTCATAAGTTATCTTTGAAGTAAGACTTTCAAGCATTCATGTGATTTGATATTTTTTCCTTATGCATAGGATTTTTTGAATGTTAGATGAAACAATTTTTTGAATTAGAATAGGCATTCATAAGAACTATAATTGTAAAGTTTTTTTTTTTATCAGTTATCTATGCAAATATTGAATTAGGATGATGATCTGAGTAACTTTTACGTAGTAGTTACTTTATATTTTCATAATCTAAGACTCCATTCTTGCATAGATTGTGTTGATAACCCTATGGTAAAAAGACGAATCCGGAGTTGATAAGATTAATGAAGGTGGGATTAAGTTGATTTTTTTATGGAGTCATGCTTGGATTTCTCAACAACTACATTTTTATGGCTTATTTTAAAAATTTTTGGGCACATTTATATTTTTATACAGCGAGGGTTTTGTTTATGGTTACAAGGCACCCAAAATTGCATTATTTAATGTAATAATCCCTCATTAGAAGAGTTTATGAGGAATATCCAATCCCCAAGCTCATGAGGCTTCTCGGCATCCCTAGGATTATTCGTAGATGCCAAGGAAATTCCTCAATATCCTTGGCCTGGGGAAGCCTGTCCTTGCTCTACGGGAAAATTCCCATAGAAAAAGGATATTTCCTCCCACAAACAATAGTGATGGAAATGTTTCTTCATGCCAAAAGAAAAAAATGTAGATAATTTCCACTGCATTATTTATGCAAATTTTGTCATTTATTTCACTTAGTTGAATGCTTTTCTAATAAGGAAAGAAAATTTAGGATTGAATTGAGATTATATTACTTTGTACACAACTAAAGAATTCTGAAACACCATGAATAGGTTGGCGGGCATACAAATTAATTTTTTTCAATGTAAGTTACATTAGTGCAGGGCTGACAAATCATCTCCTTAAGGAAAAAAATTATATAATACATTATAATATTTCAATATGAAAATATATGTTACACTATTCTTGTATATTTTTCATCTAGAATTCTTAAATAATATCAAAACAAATGTATATGATATGGCTTATAGAGCCAAAAAATCTGATCAATCTTGGATGCATGACCAAATGGATCCCATAAGCACCAAAGTGCAAACATTCTTGTAAGATTACAAAATTATGGTACAAAAGATGCTAAGATAAAGATCCTCACTGTTTTGGAAAGCGTTCAAATAGTCCAATTGTTATAATAGGCCCACACAAATTGTTATTGGAGACCTCATTTCAAGTGTAAATCAAATCACTAACAATAAACTAGTAACACTTGGGAGTAATTTAAATTTATATTCAATTGTTCTGTAAATAGAAACAAAAAAAAAACATAGATTATGTACTGAGAAATCAACTTATGTGATTTTAAGGTTTGAAATTTTAGTAATTTCCACAGAATTTGTCCATATAGTGAATTATTGTTAAGATGGTTTTTCATTAAGTATTGATCATACAACCATCAACAATAGATCATATGATATGAGCAGTGAAAAAGAACTAGAGCTTCCACGGTTTGTTATACGAGACAATATGTCTAAATTATAATCCTAGTTTGTTTATGTTTCCATGATGACCACTTAGACATAACAAAAAGAAAGCCATGATGTGTGAATTCTTCAAATTCCCCAATGATCAAGTAATTTAACCCATAGAATTTGTTGTGATGCAAGTCCATGCTTATAAATCTCTTCATATTTCCAAATTCCTTTTGTAATTATTCCTTGAATATGATTTTTTATAGCTCAACACCTTGACAATAGCTGATTAAGGTGAATTTCAATAATGATATTACATGCAATTCAAACAAACAACTATATAACTATGATCGACATCCCTTTTTCTTCCAAACTTCATAACTTAATACGAACCCATAAACAGCCATATGTTCTTATACATTTCAACAAATACATGTCCTTCCCCCTTAAAGGGAAAAACCACAACACACATAAATGTTATGTCTAAAGAAAAAAATTGTCAATGTACATGCATATTTTTCTCACCTATGTATAAAACAATAGAAAATATATAATTCCAATATTAAAACCATTTTTTGTGTTGATGTGGATGTAGGCTAATCAATATTCTGACACGAGTCAACAAAATCCTTGTAAAATATTACTTCTCTTTTAGCCCAACTTTCAAAGGTCTTCATGGAATGGAACAACAAGAGGCCACACGGTAGCTTTGGAATGGATGCATAGCAACTGATGTTTTTTCCAAATAATGAGCGCTTCTTGCTTGAGTTTCTAATAAAACCCAAGGTCAAATAAAGAAAGGATTAAAATAATGGTAAAATTGTGAAATACTTGAGTTGTATATACATAATATTTTAACATTGAATACCGGATTCATAACCACAACTATTTACTTGACACCAAATCCTCTACAAACCAAAATTACAAATTCCATGTGTAACTAGACATACAAAGAACAATTGAGCTATATTATTTAAAAAATAAAACCTATTAAAAAAAGGATAAGGCTCTCAAAAATATAGGTTGAAGAAAACAAATTTCAATCTTAAAGGTTCCCATTTGGCCTAATAAGCCTAACACGAATTCCTTTCTCATACCAAAAAGAGTTGGATTCCATATATGCCATCATATTTAATGCCACACTTTCTAGTGCATATGATGAATGCTTCTCCTTATGAGACACGAAATTGTCTTAGTCAAATTAAACTTGTGTTAGCCACATAATGAATGAAATGCGAGCGTGAAGAATTGGTGATAAGTTAAAGCGCACATGTATATATCATGCATTATCACGGTTCAAGTTAAGAAAAATTGAAAACATACTTGGAAACATGAACTAGATAACCCATCTTATAGCTAACTCACATTTCCTAACAACATTTATCAAACCGATGTTGTTCCTTATTTGTTCTCTTGTTCACACTGAATATCTTCCACCACTATTGATAACATATTGAAGGCATAAATTTTTATCACAAAAAGTATTAAACCAAAAATGTGAAGCAATTTTAGTATCATTGAATTTTTATTAATAAGAAAATAAATAACAAAAATGAAAATAATTTATATTTCACGGAAACTGTCTTGATTTTCCTTTCATAAATGGCTTTTAATGCTTCCTATATGCATAATTTTAATAAAGAAGAAGTTTTCATATCTTTCGGTATAAATAAATACCAACAGCATAGAAGAAATAGGCACCACCTTGCCTGGATTCCATTATGTCTCCGTGCTTTGCTTAGAATACCATGTAAAGATACTTGACAACCAACAGAGTTTTATAAGATCCTAAATTTCCAAAGCGGTTGAATCTTTCACAATCATATCGGATGCAATACTTAAAACAATAATAATATATTTCATGTATTAATTCAAAAGGTCATAATCACAATAATGAATCTTATTTAAATGATGGAAAATACTCCCATAAAATGTGACGGATCAAATTCTCAAGATCCCCAACAAAATCTTCACACATACCAATTTAATGCTTTCACAATCATATCGGATACAATACTTAAAACAATAGCAATATGTTCATGTATTAATGGAAAGTCATCATCCTGATAATGAATCTTAAAATGATGAAATACTCCCATAAATGTTACGGGATCAAATTCTCCAAGATCCCAACAAAATCTTCACATACCAATTTAATAATTTGGCTATTGGTGTCCTTGAATCCTTTGCACACTCCCATTGATTCTTGGAAAATTTGATTCACATTATTTAGACTAGACGGGTTGAGAAACATGGAAACTCAAGAAATTGTTCCCCTAGAAAGCTGCATGTTCTTCATAATAGTTTTTCTAATATTTCACTATTATATCCAAATGTAGTATGTTGAATGGAATAAAGTTGTACTACACGAGGAGAGACATGTTTGAGACTTGGGAGAAACTTGAGAAACCTTGAATGATTAAATTCTACACATGCAAACCTTCATATTGAAGAGAATATTTCTATACAACATGCATAAATAAAACCATAAATTTTGGGACAAATGCCTTTGAGATGAGGACCAATCATTTAAAATTAACTTTCCAAACATATCAATGTTTTTTTTTGTAATGAATAGTCATAAACAAAACATTTTTGTATCAATAATCAATGAAAAAGTCAACAAAGTAATTCCTTAAAAATCTAAAAGATCCTATGATCATTCTGATAGGATGAGCCACCTCTTAAATCATATATGGAACCCTTTATATATGTTCATCGGTATTTAATGCTTGCATCCCTAAGAAAATGTAAAAAAACCACTGACTGAAACACTCTAGTAAAAATATCTCTAGTATTAGATTATGTCTCGGCTTCATATAATCACATTAAGGTTTTAGTTCCTTTGCATCCAAGTGAATAAACACAAATGGTAGAGCCTTGTGACACCACTGCATCAACAAAAATGGAAAAATTGTGTTTAGCTATCTTTCCGATTCATTGAAATTAGCTAATGCATGGAAATTATGTTGATGTGAAACTGCAAGCTTTGGAAAGACTACATGGACTATCTCTGAAAAATATATACACTTGAAGTAAATCCAAAATAGCCCCTACAAATTCACTTCTCATAACTAGGCATGTGACAATCCTTGATTTCAAGTATTAAAACAACTCATATATAATTCCACCAAACTTGAAACGAGGATTGATTTTATTTCACTCCTAATATTAAAACTAACATTTAAAATATTAACCTAGTAGCTATTTCTCTTACCCAAATATTTGAATTGAGAGGTTTATCAATCAATAAAGAAAAAATTACAAGGTCCTTTTAGATTGGATCAACATTTGTATCCCTTTAGGGATGAATATTTTTAATCCCATCATACAGTGTCACTTGAAAGTTGAGTTATTAAACCATCACTTCAAAACTCTCTTACATCCTACCATTGATCATCTCACACGGGATTGAATGGGAAATTTAAAGAATATGTTAGATATGTGCCAGTCAATATCACTCGGTTGGTGCCCCTCCTATGTTTTCACTAATTACAATATTGTTATTGCTTGGTTACTTTTATGTCCTACAACATATTGTTAGTATTCCTTTCAAAAATAAGTGATGTTGTACTCATGCATAAGAAGTGTTACAACAAAATACGTACAAAAATAACTTGGCAAGAGCCCACAAAATAAAAATTGGTAAAAAATGGAAAAATAAACCCATGAAATCAGAAAATAATGTTGTGAATCACCAAACAATAATCATTTCTTGTAATATTGTAATATTCGGTTAATTTTGTTCTTAAATGATATGGTTGCATTTAATTTGCAACACAGTGGTACAACATAAAAAAATTTGTTTTTTAAGATTTCTCATTAGTTTTTTCATGACTTTATGAAGGCGAAATTTTGTGCTTGTCTATATACCTCTATGGAAAATAATATTCAAAGAGTGAGTTTTCTTCCTTGATGGTTGATGGTTAGTACCGAATAAGATTTAGTGAAAGTATCACCAGTATGTTGTAATAGTTGCAACAATGTACTGAGTGGATGCGGAATTCTACCTACGGAATGAAGATGACTATGAACCACTCCTTGCAATGCTCCAAAGCGAGTGGTGTTAAAATATTTGACGATAGAGTAACATAAATTCCTACATTATTCGATGGAAAAAATATTTTTCCTCATATTTATATACATGTAGCTTGGTTGAACTAATATCTATTAGTCTAAAGAATAAAGTGAAAGACATATTTGATGGTTCTCCTTTCCAAACATATATTTTTATGTCGTCGAAAAGAGAATTAAATATGCATCCATCGACAGTAATAGATGGTAAGAGCAGTTGGATAATCTCCTATATCCTCCTGATTAGTAGCATTATAACCAAGGTCTTGGCAATAGATTCAATTCCCCCCGGTATTGAAAACATCTCAAAGTTTATTCTAAAGTGATTGGTAAATGCGAAACCATGTAACACATTAATAATAATTTAAGAAAAATAAGTCTCTAAAAATCTTATCTTCTCCAACATCTTTGTATTTAGAAGAGGAAATCTAAAGGGATATATGTCTATAGTCAAGATGCTGCAATGCATACAAAAACCTATACAAATAAGTAGCTTGTATATTTAAGTATATTGACAAAGTTTCCTAGTTTCCTAGTTACTAAAAGTAGTATTTTCTTATTTTTTTCTTTGTGCACACTTCCAAAAGCTTTTGCATGAGATAATCGACAAACATATAGGTCATGAGTTCAACTATATTGTGATCAATAATTTCAACAATTTTTTTACATGCTCGAACTCCCCTCCAAAAAATCCTTTTGTAAAAATAGAGAGCCATGTTGGTCCTTTTGCTATAAGATATATCCATCCTTATACTTATTCCAATAGTGTATTTGCTTTTACATTTGCTCGGGATCGGGTAATACATTGGATGAAAGCACATGTTGATCCGGATTTATGCGGGAATGCAACAAAATAAACATATAACCATAAATATAGAGATGCGGTGGAAATAACACTTCATTTCATTAATATCGAAAAGCTGAAATTTGCTTACAAATAGAATGGAAATAAAACTAGCTAGGGAGTTGGTAGCTATCTCGGGGAAAGAGATGTGGCGGCTATAGGCCTCGAACTCGATTACAATGAGACTAGAAGCCTGTTATTATTGAGAAATAATGGAGAACCCTAAACATCCAAAAACCTAACCTAGGAGATGAAGCGCCAAAACTATGGGCCTAGTTTGGGTAAATTGGGGTGTTTCCAACTTCCCGAGGCGTAACTTTGGCATACTATCTCCGTTTGTGCATGATACATCATTAGAAAGCTCTATTTGAGGACTACAACTTTCACCAAAAATATCATTCCTAGAGTAAATGACATTTTTTGCGAGCGCGATACAAAAAATGTCGTTTAGAAAACCTCAAAATAGCTCGGAAGTTTAGGACAGAAAAAGCACTAAAAAATAATGAAATTATGCCGAAGGCGAAAAACTGAAAGAGACAATGGTGGGGGCCGAAGTGGAATAGGTGGGTGGCCACCAATATCCACACAGATCATTCCTCCATACGAGGAAGAAATGGTCCCCATTGTGTTAAGTTCCTCCATGAGATAGAAAGAACTACTGAACTTGGTCCCTAGTGAACCACTTTCCTTGAGTGTGAGGTTGACGACTTTGACAGCCGATCTGATTGGATATTTTGTTAGATCTACAAATTCTGTTGAACTTGGTCCCTAGTGAACCACTTTCCTTGGTGCGGGGAGTTGGCCAGCTTTGACAACACGAGTGTTCATGATTTTCATGTCCACGATACAATCTGTAGAGAGCTTGTTCCATGCGATCTGGGATTGCTTCTGTTGGTGTAGGTTACGCAATGTTGAGTGTCTAGTAGAGGTGGGAAGTAAGGACGCGGCGATCACATTGAATACTAGGTGCATACCAAGGAATAATTGGGGCTACTAAGCCTCAAAGTCATTGTTCCCTACGGCCTTAGTGACGATTATGTGACTCGTATCGGGTGGGAAAAGCTGGCGGTGGGGTCCGGTGAGGTGCTCCATACTTAATCTTGGCCACATACTTTGTCACTTACACAGAAGTTGTGTGGCACCTAGTGTTGATCATGGGCATTTGTAGCCTTACGTGGCTCATCCCAATATATCATGAACACATTGAGATGTGTTGAATGCGCTCGATAAACTACTTGGCACAGCCGACTTGAGGCCCAGACTATGGTAGATCCTAGGCCTAGCGGTACAAATGGCATGGCTATGTCAATGGGACATAGTGGTGAATCCCAATACACACGAAGAGGGCTATGGCCAATTGGTATGGAAACCTAGTATAACTATGACTGGCCACATAGGAGGCTCTCATCCCATGTGCGTGGATTCTTTGGTGCACATCCTGAGAATGTGTACAATCATTCTATTGACGACCTTTGTCTGGCCATCTTTTTGGGGATGAAAAGTTGTGGACTTGTTGAGCTTTATGTCCAACATTGACTAGAGGCTAGACCCAAATGTCTTTGAGGAACCTACTATCTCGATCTGATATGATGAGCTGTGGGATCCCAAAGTGCCCACACTCGTTCAAAGAGCTTAGAAGTGGCTTATGTGATATTCTTCTTACAGGCCTCCATAATGGCCATCTTCGAAATCTATCAACGACCATGAAAACACGATCATTTCCATTCTTAGTAGAGAAAATGAGACCCGACATGTAATCCATGGAGATGGATACCGAATGAGGCGGGGTAGATGATGGATCATGTAGGACACTTCTTGATGGTCGGTTTTGCAATAATAAGAAGTGCGGGATACGTGTGCTTCTCGACATCCCTTTCGAAGGTTCGTATGCATATACCTTAGTATTGCCATTGTTTTCTCGACACAGATGTACTTGACTACGTATAGTGTGCTTCCCATATCATCTTGGCATGCTCGCTTGAAGGAACACAAAGGTGTCCCGGAGTGACATAAGTGCATCTTGGAGGTGAAATTTGGGCACCATACCCCAAGAGTGCCTTGTAAGTGCGGCCGAATTCTAGATCACTCTCATGAAGCGGTAATCGAAGTCTCATGCCCACAGAGTTAGGCACGATGGTGAGCGCCACGATCGGTGGTCGGCGGAAGCGTCTGCAGCATTGTGGTGCTGCCTTCTTGTACTTGATGTTCAAATGAGCTGACTGCTGAATATGTGGACCACTTCGATGTGATCATTACGCAAATTCCCTTGTCTGTATGAGCTATGACATTTACAGTGGTCTATGTGGATGATTGTTTCCTTCCCCAAAATGTAGCTCTTCCATTGTATTGAGGAGACTTGTACAATGGAATACATTTCTTTGTCATAGGTGGGATACTTGCGAACCCACCTCACGAAAATGTCTCCTTTGTGATATGCCAGCACGGATGTCCCTGTTGAGTGGAAGCGCCCCAATAGCATAGTCGGAGGCATTTGTCTTGATCTCAAATGGGCATTTGAAGTCTGGTAATGTGAGCCTTTGGGGGCGGGGGAATAGAGGCGATATTTCAGTGCAGCAGATACTTATTACGTTTAGGTTTCGACCAAGATTTTTCTCTCGCTCCTCCCTTGGTGACTTGACTCAAGAGACAGAAGTGATGTGATCCCAACACGAATCTACGGTGAAATTAGCAAGACCCGAAGAAAATTTGCTGAGAAACTCTTTATAGTGGTTGGGGTTGGCCAATCCTGAATGAATTGGATCTTGGGCGGATCCACATGCACCCCCCTTTTCATCAATAATGTACGGATATTGAACACAGGTCATACCAAACATGTACTTCTCCCAAATTGGCACACAACTTGTGTTGCCGCCGATGTTTGGAGGACTTTTTGGATGTGGTGAAGGTGCTCTTCCCAGTCTTCAGAAGATCATAATGTCATCCAAGTACACCACTACAGATGAGTTGATGAATGGCCATAAGATGTCTTCCATCTCATCCTCATGAGGTTGCGGGAGCATTCTTCAACTGAAAGGCATGACCAACCATTCCAAAAGACCTTCCTTAGCTTTGAAGGCGATCTTCCACACATCGGAAGGGTTCAATTGGGTACTGAGTGATACCCAAACTTACGGTAGATCTTGTCGAAATATTTTCACCTTTGAGTTGGTCCTAGGGGTCATCAATCCATGGGATTGGGTACACATTACGGGCCGATTGATCTTGTTTAGCGCCCAATAGTCAATACGGAGAGTCTCCACGTCCCATCCTTCTTAAGCCTGTGATCGGAGCTCCCACGGGCGATGAACTTGGTCGATGTTAAATTTCTGCAACGGCCTCTAAATACGCCTCTTGATTTTCATCATTCTCTAGAGCAGACGCCAAGAGATCGGTCCATTGGGTAGCGGCACACCTAGGGTCGGATCAATCGGGTGCTTGACCTGACAGTCATGAGAGGAACCCCCGTGGGTGAGGTGAAGATGTCCCCATACTCCCTCCAAAACCTTATCCATTTTGTTGTTACAGCCAGTGGGAGCCTTGTACGGGAGGTCGTGGCCACAATATTCTTCTTGCTGAGGCGAATCATCGGAAAACAGAATTTCCTGGTTTCGGAAATGAGCTTACTTCATTGTTTTACGTGTGAATATCGCGAGGAGGTGGTACCTCTGGTATCTGTACAACTTATTTCCCAAAAAGTAACAATAACGACACGGTGAGACTCATACATAGCATGACGCTTCCACAAGTATAGTTTGTCCTAATAATACATCGAAACATCAATAGGAGCAATGTCACATAATACCTCATCGTGAAGGAAACGATGCTATAGGGAGCGTAACTGTGGTGACACGAGAGATCTCGTCCTTGGTGAAACCCTTAGATGGTGGATGTGGGTGGTACAATGGTCAGCAAACCCAACCGCTTCACGGCTTATACTAAAATGAGGTTTTGGCTCCCATTGTCAACAATGAGCTGTCTGGAGAGCCCTTTACCCACATACGGGAGTGGAAGAGACGTTCCTCCTCCTGGATATACTAGTTCCTCCTTACGGATCTTTGTAGTGGTAACGTTGAGTTGGGCTCGCATCAATAATCTTTTCCCTTTTTCATTCCCCTTTCGGGGTTCTGATTCGGAGTTGGAACATGCATGCGACTCAGCCCTCATCTCGGCCACTAAGCATTGCTTGGCCTAACACTCACTTTGTGTTGTGAGTGGAGCTCTTATGGAACTCACACCACTTTCCCATGTCCTTCTTTGGCTTTGCGGTGTTTGTTCTTTTCTTGTGGCTTTGATGGGTTGTCCTTAGCTGCCATGCCTTGGCTTTGTCCTTTTTAACGATTTGGAAGCACCTTTCCCCTTGCTTTGATTCACGAGATCCAAAGTCTAAGCTTCTTCTATTTGAATTTTACTGCTCAATCTTGGCGGCACTCTTGATTATGCCATACCAAACGGGGAGATATCGAACTCCATTTCCTCCTAGAAATATGTCTGTAAGGCGGCTACAATACTTTAGCACAAATGTTTCTATGAATATTTGATACCCAGCTTTGTGCGCGGAGTATGGAACATATTCGTCGACTCATGCACATCTTGATCCCTTTGTTGTTGCATCATGGTCCATTTTATGTACTTGTCCTCATAGCTCCCCATGGATAAATGCGATTTCCTTGACATCTGCGAAAGAATTCCAAGTTGAGTACGATCGAGAACATAGGAGTTAAATGGGGACATGTTGTCACAATAGGTTTTCCTGATCCTTAACATGGGAGTAGCTTTGAGGAAGTGCAAAAATAATCTTCTCCCAGAGTCTGAAAAGTCATGAGCAGAGAAATATCATTATAATAGATTGACCATCTATCTACGACATATGGGTCTATTACCCTCAAATATGGGAATGTCAAAATTTACTTGTACCTTAGAAAATTCGCACCTCCCGAAGGAGTGGTGCCAGGATGTAGATGTGCCGCCGGTGGGCATCGGATTGAAGGATTTGAGCCGTTATCCCATCATTGCGTTCCTTTGTTTTCTAGGGCCTCCTCGAGCAATATTTTGATAGGATATCTTGCTCCCTCATCTTTCTTTTCATCCCCCATAGGCGTCAAGTCGAGGTTTGCGAGGCGATCTTTACAAAAGTTCCACCCGAGATCAAGCCCTAGCTCATATGCACCCCCGACCTCGTTGGGGACATGCAAGAAAGGATCGAGAAAAAACGGACAACTCGTGCCACGGTCACGGATTTATGCGGGAATGCAATAGAATAAACATATAACCATAAATATATAAGTACGGCGGAAATAACGCTGTTTCATTAATATCAAAGAAGCTGAAATTCCTTTACGAATAAAGAAATGGAAATAAAACTAGCTAGAGTGACACAGTATTTATCTCACGAAGAGATATGGTGGCTACATGCCTTTGAACTCAGTTAAAATGAGGCTCAAGGGCATATTTATTGATAGAAACAATTGATAACCCTAAACATCCAAAAACCCTAACTTAGGAGATGAAGCGCGCCAAACTATATGGGCCCTGGTTGGGTAAATTGGTGTTTCAACTTCCAGGGAACGTAACTTTGGCATACTATCTCCGTTTGACGCACATGATACATCATTAAGAAAGATCATATCTGAGGACTAAAACTTTCTCCATAAATATCATTCTAGAATGAAAGCATTCCTAGAACAGAATGATAGTGTTGAAGCTACGACGCCCAAAAAAACGTCGTTTGAGACCTCAAAGAAACGGCTCCAAAAGTTGAGGACTGTGTGCTAAAAATAGTAAGTTATGCCGAAACTGAAAGAAGCAAAAGAGACAATGGTGAGCCCAAGTGGAATAGGTGGGTGGCCACCCAATATCACCTAGATCACATGTTACGTGATTCGAGAAGTTACTCCTTTAGAATTTGCATAGTGTACAATGAAAAAGGCCTAACAATGAATCGAGAATAATATTGTCCATTTATATTTTCCCAGGAACTTAAGACATCCTTTCTTCCCCCTCTAGATGAATTTATAGTTTGTAAAATTAACACCCTTGAACCATTTCTAGTCAAAATAATTTTAATAAAATTAGATTTTTTTCCATTGATCTAAAATTGCAACAATCTAATGATCCTTGAGTCAAGAACTAGGTTGAGAAATCTCTCGTATTTGTAGCAGTTTTCATCTCACAATATAAAATGGCCAAATTTCACCACTACCATAGAAATAATTAATCTTACCTTTCTATAATATATTTGATAAACCCTAGAAAGGTCTTATTAAGCTTAAGAAGACCTTAATTCTTATGTAACTTCACTAATAGTAGCCATTGTTTCAAATTTATAAGATAGGATTAGCCCCCATCATATGTATCTAGAAGAGTCCATTATCCAAATCTTATATGGTATCCTAGATCAAATACAATCTAAAATTTAATAGTAAGCATAGCTTGTATCTAATTTTTTAAAATTAAGTTAGGTCTCTACCTTCTTCACTAAACTTGGCCTCTTTTCTAGAACCACTTAATATGGTATGGAAAAAACATAGTGGAAATGCTATTTCATTTTTGTGAGAAGATATGGATATTGGTAAATCCAATTATGATTTTTTTCAAATTGTTATTGCCAAACCATATTATCATCACTAACTATATTATGCATGTCCCCAACCAAGAAATGTACAAATAACATGTTAACCAACAACACCCCATGGCATCTAACAAGCGTCAAATTGTGCCCCTTATAGATCACAAACATTTCATTTAAGGTGGTGTGGTTTCTATTGAATAAAAATGATGATACGGCCTACATTTGTAGATGACATCCAATGATATATATCCTCACTGTCGATGGAAAATTGAGCAATGATATTTTTTCCACCTTTAGCGGTAGGAAAGTTTACCATGCATTAGGTTTTCTTTATGAGGGCATTTATAGGAATCAAGATCACGATGGAATGGTAAAATAGAAAGTGAAAATTTAAAATTATATTTTTAGCTCAATCATGTCACATAAGTAAAGAAAAAAATCGATGATATTTCCTTTGTTCCACCTTTTAGGTAGGGGGAGAAGTGTCCCCATGTATCAAAAAAAAAAATATTGATGCACTCGAAAAATAGAAAAAATAGAATTTATAATATATCATTAGATAGAATAATGAATCAGGTACTGGGGTGAAGAAAAAAATTGATGATATTTCCTTTGTGCATAGATATAGATAATTCAACACAATAGCTAATATGTTATATAAAAAGTTGGGTCGGTAAAGGACATGTACCTATCTATTCAAGAACTCATATAAAGACAAATCTCTCTCTCTGTTAATCTTTTTTTATTAGAAGTTGTTAGAAGAGATGTTACCTACATGGATTTTGATGTTATGCTAGGACATTGAAAAAATATTGTTGAATGAGTTACCTATTAGGAGACTAGGATGAATGTAACTGAAATTATCAAGCCGGTAAGGAGTGTTTGATAAAGCTATATTTTTTTCAAAGAACAAGACATATTATAAGTGATTTACTCAGGAAAAAAAGGATAATCAAGCATCACATGGGTAAAAAAATAAAAAATAAACGAGATTTAAATGTTCATATAACAATTTTAACCGAGACCCCTACCACTTAAAGATAACTACTTAAAACCATAGTATTTTTTATACATATATACACACTAATGACCATTTTTTGTTGATTTAATGAGGCTTCCATGGTGAAAGGGACCAGGTAGTTGATTGCCTTCATTGTCAATATCTCACAAACAATGATGTAAATCATGACTTCCTTTCAAGTCATATAAAAGTAACAACCACAGAAGGTTAGTGATTTTATAACTAGAAGAAATTTGTTTTGTATCCTTTAAAATCTTTATAAATTTATATACAACTCGTGTCTTTAATAACAACACTTCAATTTTACTATCCAAATCGTCATAAAATATGAAACTTAAACAACAAAAGGTGACATATAAATATATTCTTTTTGTGGTTAAAATCAAGGAGATGGAAAATAATCCATAAGATAGTCCACGTGTAGGATTTATCTCAATACAATATAGTTCATTCAAATTATTGGCAAACTCAAAATCAATAAAATTGAAACATACCCATGCATGTTAAGAGATATATTGAGAAGCTTTTCCTACTTTCCTAGTCACTAAAGATGTATTTACATATTTTTCCTTTGAATTTTTTATAAAATATTTTGGATGAGATAGCTTTCCCAGACACACATCGGTCATGGTTCAATTATGTGATCAATAATTTCAACAAAAAATTTATGCATCTCCAAGACTCCCCCCTCAAAATTATTCTATATAAAATGACAACCCGTATTGTTCCTTTGAGTTAATATATATTTGGCCTTCTACTTCTTCAATGAATTGCATTTGACATTGTTGTTGAGGATTAGGTAATACATTGGATGAAATTTCATGTTTTGTGATGCGAGAAGAATTAATCCTTTAAATTTTATGATTATCCAGGCGAAAAGGCACTAGAATGAAGAAGAAGAATATTTTCCATTTAGATGTGACCTTGCGGATAACGATTCCTTTCGTTCCTACAGGAGATGGTGAGTCCCGATAGTTTGTAAGGGAATTCACACCACGTTAACCATTTATAGTGTAAATAACACAGGAAAATTATATTTTCTGTTCATCAAATGCAATGATCTAGGATCATGAGTGAAATAGGGCAGGGTTGATACATCCTCTTACTTGTAGTAGGCTTCATTTGAAAATATAAAAGGATTTAATTTCATCACTTCCTCAAAAATGATAGATCTTGTACCCTTGAAATGTTTTCACTTTGCAGATGGAACTTGGGATAATTATGAGTCAATGTCTACGTCATACCTAGAATAGGACCAACACAATATCCTTTTAGAGATATTCCACTTTGATGGATGTCGTGAGACGATCAAGTTGCTGGAAAATTTTCATAGGACCTTGTAGTCTAAGGTCCAAGTTAGAAACCATTTCAGTAATTGTATAAGACGCCATGTTGGGAGGAAGACTAGAAAATGCATGATCCCAATGAAAAAATATACTAAGAGTGCATTATATTACACCTTTGATCCTCAATTTCCTACCATGTCAATTACATTTGATTCATCTATTGCAAAGAAGAAATATGGGAACATTGAGGTTGCAAGTCAGGATCCAAAATGGGGGTTTGGCGTGCACGGCAGTTGGGGATTGGTGCAAAATATAAACCATAATAAGGTTTATTTGTTTTGTAAGTTCCAATTGTGGAAAATAGGGGTAGCTTATGAAAGACATGGCCATAATCCGGACCCCAATATCCCAATCTCAATACCCAAGAGAAAACGGTGTGTGTAGATGGAAGATAAATTTAAGTTAAAGGTTACAATATTGGGGATTGCATTGCGATATATTGAAGATCATTTCAATTGGAAAGCGAAATCTCAAAGGGAATGATAGCATAAAAGAAATGAAAATATGATCTAGAGTCACGAAGTGCACTAGTAGTCATCAGACTATGCACTTACACTAATAAATCAAGCGATTTGAAATCGAAAGCGAATCATGTTTCCCTCTAGGCATATGGTACTCGGTTGAACCTTATCCATTTTATTCAATTCCATTATATTTATTTTTGTTTACTTCCCTTGAAGTTTTATTCCTTCTTGTATACATCATATTGTATGTTTGGTTTTTTCTGCGTTGTACATGTTACGGGATAAACTACCTAGGTGCAGGTTGAGGACCACTATGGCAAACTTACACCGAAAAAAAAATCTATTAAACAAACGATCTGATGCTAACTAAATGAAAACAGGAGAGTGACCTTACCCATAGATCCTATGTTTGAGGTCGTTTCCACGGGTGAAAACCCTCTCCTTCTCCATGTTCTTCAAAACCAACAACTCATTGAAGAAAATAACATATTATAGTTGTAAAATCATACATGTTCTAGATGTCAATGGTTATATAAAATAAACATAGAAAACAACATGAAAAAAACTATAACAGACCTTTTACATGTATAAAATCCTAAAATATGGATATCCCAAGAATGGGACAAATTCTTTATTGATGTATGTAAAATATGTGGAGGAATACCCTGGGTCAGTCACGGCTCAAGAGAGAAACCATCCTCACGGATTTTCCATCCCAAGACTCAACAATCTTCTTCCATAAAGGCACACAAAGGATGTCACATAAAGCGAAGGTGAACATGTCCAAAGAGGGAAACCAGGGTTTCCACAACATGTAAACACGGGGAGGCACGGGGATAATCGGTGATCTGGGACTAATAGGCTATAGTATCGATCTCTCTCTCTCCCTTTTAGGCCTTCCCATGGTCTATTTGTACTTCTGAAAACATATTCTTTAGTTGGGAAACGATTTGGCCATGGGCTCCTGTGAGTGGGTTTCCGATGTAACACCTTAAACCCTCTGAGAAAATGGGAGATATATTTGTTTTCATATTTTAAACTATATACGTGAGTTGGGTATAGCTAGACCCACATACGCATGTGCTTTTGAGAGAGACGATCGCATATGGAATTCAAAATATTATTTTTCGGAGTAAAAGGACCAAGTCTAAGAGAAAGGGCTGCCCCAAGGCCAACACATAGATCATAAAGTATATAGAGTTGCCTAAATCATGAAATAAAATATGCCCCCTAGCCATGAGGTTAGAAGGTACATTATGGAAACGAAATGTATTATGTGCACATAAGAAAAATATTTCGGAGACTTGAGAGGACTTCACCGATTTTAGCCTCCCAAAACCAATGGAAGAGATCATGGAAAAGATCATGTTTGAGGTGAGCCTACCCATTTTTTGGTGAAACTAAATCATGTCTATATAACAAGTATGGAGTAGATCCAATATGTGAACAAGTATAGTACAAGCTGTAAATTACATAGTGAATCATTTGATCAGCTGCCTACAAAAGGTACATATCAAAGTCATGTCAAAGTATCACATATACAAGAATAATAAATGATGAAGGATATACGATCGGTGAAGAGTCACAACTTAATCTCCAAACTGGAAATCATAAGTAGTGGAACATTAGTACGCACACAACTCGGTGCCAACATATAGAATGTTTCCGTGATGAAATACAAAATCCTAAAGGTGGATGGTGTCACTAACGAGAAAATGGAAGGAGCTATGAAATTGAACCAAACCATGTTGATGAAAACCAGTGATATGCGATCATCATGGTACAATTCTACACTATGGGCATAATTTAATTTGAAATTCAACCATGTGAAATCTTAATTAACGATCAATGATGTATAATATTAATAAACGTGATACAAATCACCAATAGTGATGATGAGAGTCAAGGTACCCCAATACAATATAAGTGTGAATGAATGAGTTGAAGTTGAACAATTAGTAGAATCTACCAATCATGAGACATTGGTGTATTCTCACTATCGATAAGGAAGAATACGCACTAATGACACCAAACCCTAAGGTACTAAAAAAAGGAATCTAGACGTTGTTCCTAGAGCAATGTGTCGGGAATCGATGGGAAAATATTTGATGAAAGATGCAGCATTAAGGAATCACATCAATCGAGTGAAAGTGCCAACCCTCAAGCCAAAATTTGGAAGGAATCGGACAAAGAAAAGTGAAGTAACCAGCTTTACAGACATGTTTTTGGCATACACAAAATGTAGCTAGCGCATACAGCGGCCCATCTGAACCAAACAATAATAAAATTTGATAAAGAGGAAAGGAATTCAATGATAGGGTCAAATGGGAACCCTTTGTGCTTCCGTGTCAGGAGTGTCATAATAAAGTTGACGTCAAACACATGGGGCTCCACTGATCAGACCCATGGTGTTGGTCAAATTATGAGCACAAGGTCACCTACCAACCGATGTAAATAGGTTTGCAGTGCAGCTCTAGGTTTTACTCTCAAAGAAATTGGTTGAAGTCAATAAGAAAGCACGCTATCAGAAGTCAATGGAGACCTTCTCAAACTAGCACCCATTGAAAGGACCAAATAGTTGATGTGATAGAACAAGACTCATAGATAGGCCAGGGATGAATTTGTTGAAAAAATGAGTCAAGGGACACCACAAAAAGGAAGAATCATGTTCACTTCCCTTCAAAAAAATCAAAGCTCAGATGATTTGTGTAAGCATATGATAACTTTGTATAAGCTTTTCATGTAGGAGGCATGAAAAACCCCTTCATATGATTGGAAGAGATAATCAATTGGGGGAGTATAACTCAATAACATGGTTACCTCTCCTAAGTCAAACTAAATCCCATCCCTATGGAAAGATTTTTTTTATTTTTCTTTTTTTAAGGAAACTGAAAGTAGCTGACAGCTATGATCAAATATGGAAGTAATGTCTAATTCCCAATATTTTTGGGATATTTGATTTTTTTCTTTCATATCGAAAACCTAAAAAGGAACAAAAAGAATTCATATAGTACGATGGATAGAATGTTGCCAAAACATATACACTAGTTCCAAGGATAGGAACAATCCTATGCTCAATGAGAGGTAGCGAAGCTGGTAGATGACACTTAGAGAAATGTTAAAATGCGGAAAAGGGTGTCAAGTTGCGGATGCTAAGTGATTGCAAGGCGATTTTGTAAAGACTTGTGGTAAAACATTAATGACATATATGAGTCAAAGTGAAATCAGCTATGGCCAATTATACAAATGTTCAACATGCGATACAAATGAAAAACTCAACAATAAGGATCCTATAGGGTATAAAAGCCAAAGATAGCAAATAATAAAAATGAAGCTTCATGCGCACAAGCCATGGCGGGACTAAAAAGAGGAATCAGAACCTACTCAATTTTTCAGCATGGGAAACATATATGCAAGGATCTAACCTAAGAAGCCCATGTAAATGATGGCTAGTCTACCATCATATCATGATTTAATAAGTGGAGAGTGAAAATATTAATAATCATAACATGATGGACTAACCCTATGGAAAGATTTCGGTATGGAGGCTAGTATCCAAGTGCAATGGAAAGTGAATTTCCCTAACCTATATGCCAATTCTAAAAAAAATACCTACCATGAATGGTCAATAGTCGTGGAATAAAAGCGGTAAAAATCCTCTCGAAATCATCAAATGGTCTGAAAACAACACATCCCAACACTTACCAAGCCAAAAATCATAAACTCTTGCAGGAAAAAATTCAAAAATTAAAAACAAAATTTATATAATTGGGTTTCAAATTTTTTTTAAGTTGGACATAAATATACCATTTGAGCATTTTCATTTGTTCATTTGGAAAATTATAGAAAAATACTCTAGAGAGCAAAAACCCCAGAGTTGAATCCTCGATAAATTTTTAGTAGAATGAGCTCAAATCTTACGGAGTAACCTTCTCAAACCTCTTTGTAATGATTTTCTTTATCAATTCAAGTATTTTTAAAGTTAATTTCACCATAGAATTATATTTTTGAATTAACCCTCTACGTATACATGGGCTGAAAATGCTCAAGATGCATATATACTCGGCAATGTGCCAATGAAACCACGACGTATACAAAAATTAATTTTTCCACATTATAAATATAATGGATAGAAAAATGAATTGAGGCGGGATGAAAATCGGTTGGAAAGAGGGAGAATTTGCAATTGATAAGGAGGTAATGGGGTCTGTGTCCTTGGAAGTGCTCTAAGGATATGGATTGTTCAAGTTTTTCAAAATGCCCGATATGAAAAATAACACCAAATTGCTCGAGATGCTTGTAGATTACTAGGAGCTGGAAGAAGATGCATTCATGATTGATCAAATGCCTTCAAATTTGATATCAAAGACACTTATACTTCATCAGGCTTTCTTGAAGGAGATCTAGTGTATTTGCAAGGAATGTAGGGAGGGTTGAATGTAGATGACTACATCTGGATATATTGCCCAGTCTCATAAGGTTGGGACCTAGATCCATATCGAGAGAATTACAAGGATTACATATATAGTATTCTTTTCACTATTTTCCAAGTAGGCCCGGATCAACTTCACTACACTAGGCCTCCAATGATACCATCGGTTACATGATTGATTTGCCTAACTTCTTGTATGATTGGTGCACCGCATTTTTGAAAAATTTGAAAAAAATTTAACCAATCCAGATAAATAAGACCAAACATTTTTGATATGGGACTATCTTGTGTACTTTCTTCGAGAGAAATTTTACTTGGGCTTTGACCCTAAAGTGATATCAACCATAATTAGCCCACAAGATCCCGTATATGATGGGTTGATGTTAATGAAAGACTAGGGGGCGGCGAGTTCCCTAGGACCATTTTGTGATGGTGAGTTCTTCGTGTGAATGGGAAGAACAGTTGAGCGCCATAGAGTATTACCCTTATGCGGATATGGACTTCAAGGGAGACCCGGATATTCCCTTACCACCGGGAGCTACCATGGGAGTGATTCATAAGATCACATTTAAATGATTTTTATTATTGATTTTTTGGATTTTTCGATAAAAATATGAAATAGAGCAAAGACTTTTGATAGGACAAAGTAGTTGCAAATTATTTATGATGAGACAAATGTTGGGAAATTTAGACCTAAAGTGTGTACGAAGCATAAGCGCCACAACGAGAGAGGCCGAGAACGTCATAGGAGATCTGAGAGAGTCCTCCATGGCATGCGAAAGGAAGTTGGAGGTCGACCACTAACTGAGTTCCTATGGAATTAACGATGGAATACCTCCCATAATCCATTTAGAGATGTGTGGCTGTTGTATCATGATATTGGGTGTGACTATTCTCCCGTGTAACTTTACCATACTATTTTTTGAGATGCTCATCAGTGGGGGCCCTTAGACAGATTTTTTAGGATGACTTGATATTTTATGATGGACATGATCGGGCATAAGAACTAATTTTTTATGACATTATTGTCTAATTTTTTATATTTTTAACATATAAATTTGATCTATATACAAAAATTTCGTGATGTTATTTAAAATACTCCTTCATATACCTTGATTATTGATTATTTTTTATATTTAATGTGATGAATGAATTATGTATAATGATCGATTGCTTGATTAGCTAATGAATCACCAAATTCATTTTACGTGCGTAGAATATGGATATATGTTATATAATTAAATGACATTTGCAATAAACACACTCTAGGAAATATGCGATATAAAAATGGATCTCTAACATGATAGATGTTATTAGAGTTGAGACACACACCAATTGTGGTCAAGTACACTACTAATAGACGAATACCAAGATACATTTCTTGAGCCAATGAATTGACCACAATGGTATATTCTACAAAATTGTTCAAGAAAAGACCAATACGTATGCCCCTTGAGACTAAAAACTAATGGATGGATAATAAATAACCCAAGCCACGAGAAGAAATATTCACAAGATTGGTAATCAACTAACACCATCGACAAAAGCCAAAATGAATCATATCATCCATAGATACTTGCGAAGGTAAATAAAAAATATCAATTCTGATGGCGAGTAGGAAGATATGAACAAAATATACAATATATACAGCAAATCAAATGCGGGACAAGCCTAGGAATTATAATTCTTAAGATAAAGCCCATTTTTGGGCTCCTCAACTTCGTTTTCATGAAAGTCAAGAAAATCCTAAGATCCCATTTTAAAGACTCTTTTCCACGATTAAAGTTTGTACCACATGGATTTAAACTTCCCTACCCCCAAGGCATCCTTTTCTTTATCATGAACTTGAGGACAATGTCACCATCGGAAAACCCTAGGTCGAAGAACCTTATCATATTGAAATTTGACTCATTTCTTATGAGCCTCATTAAGCGTAGGCACCTCGACGCTCCTCATCAGACACATTCTAGATAAACAAAGAATTCTTTGAGACTTGAAGTATACGAAGAAACTCAACAATAACAAGGGGATGGAATCTTACATTCCACAGGAATAATCAGTCCTAATATGTAAACTAGTTGGAGAAGAGAATTAGACCCGATTCATGATCTGTGACATCCGGTATACCCAAAGTGTACAATACAACATGAAATTCCAATTGGATCGAGCATTATTGATCATCTTGATGCTTATAACCTTCAAGGATTTATTCAGCTTCCACTTGCCCATTGTCCTAGGGATAATAAGGATATGAATGCTCATGGTGGAAACCTAACTTGAGAGCCAATTCAGCCATCATGGAGTTTTTAAAATGAGCCGGCATGGTCGTGTTGACACTCAATTTGGGAATACCAAAGGAAATGACTTGGTTGAATAGAAATAGGGTTTTTGTTTCAACATCGTTTGAAAAAGTAGGCATAGCCTCGGCCCACTTTGGGAAGTAGTCAGCACTTTACAATAATGTACTTATGAAACTTTTCCAAAAAGGAGTGGGTTACAAGTAGTAAAATTAATTTTCCACATTGTGAATGGATCCAACCATCGATAGCGGGAAAGATAGGAGTTGGATGAGTGCATATTTCAAGTTTAAACTTGACAAGGTTGACATTTTGCATACTCAACACAATATTTGAAAATCGAGGGCCAAAAATGTTCAACACGTAAAATATTTTGGGCTGTAGCAAAAAAGATAAATGAACACCACGAGCTCCATTGTGGCAATCATTTAGAACAACCTCAACTTCTTCTAGGGTTAAGAAACGTCTAAGGATGGAATCAACCCCGTGATTATATAAAGTGTCACCGATGATAGGATAATGTTTTACCAAGTGATGCAATTTTCTACGCTCATCCTTCAAAAAAATTGAGGGGAAACATTGAAGTCTCGAGATATGAAATATCTCCATACGAAGGATCTTGGAAGAAATGAGGAAAATATTTCCATTGGGGAACAATTCCTCATAAATAATCTCTTATCCATAGAAACAAAGATTAACTCCGCAAATACCAATGATTTCTTATATTTGGTAGACAAGAGCGGGAGATTGAATTGTGTAAGAATGATAATCCATCTATTGTATTTTCCCCACTCACTCACCTATTGAGAATGAATCGAAATGATTAATTAATGCAAAACATAAGTTTCATAGACGAATATAATGCCTAAGTCGTTGGAAAACATGGTACATTTGCCAAATCTAACTTCTTAATGGGATAATATCGCAATTGAGGACCTACCAAGCCTTGATTTAGATAACATATAACACTCTCACAAATATCATCATCCCTCTTGAACCGAACCATACCTATAGTATATTTTGTCATGACGAGATACATAATGAAATCTATACTATAATTGGGTGGATTGAATAAAGGAGTAGAGGTCAATTCATTTTTCAAAGCATCAAATGAGATTTTGAAGTCATCCCCATAGGAATGGAATTCCTTTCTTTAACAATCTTATAAACCCTTTAGTAATATTGGCATAGTTAACGATGAATCTCCTCGAGAAATTGGATTTTCCTTGTAAGTCTTTAGTGATGAATAGAAGATGGGGGAATCAGCTGAAGTATCTTCTTGTGTGAAAGGATCTACGTGAATCCCTTCATTAGACACAATGAATCCCAAAAATCGACCAAATATGAGGTGAAAATACACTTACTCAGTTAAACGTATTTTATAATGATGATATCCCTCGAAAATGTGTTGAATGTAGAAGGATGATCAATTCTATTTCGAGAATGGCTTCGGCTAAATCTCAAATAAGCTTTGATGATATGTGATATCATGGAAAGAATAGAAATGGCTTGCTAGAAAGTAGCCCCAACATTTTAAGACCAAAAGGCATCTTCTTGTATGAAAACATTATCACGGGGGAAAATAAAAAGAAATCTTATATTTGATATTCAAGATGTTGATATTTAGGATGATTATATCCATAGAAACTAGTCGATGAAGGAGAAAATCTCATTTTCCAAACACTCATCAATAATATTATCAATAAAGGGTGTGGGGTGATTATATTTTGGACATGCGTTATTCAAATCTCGTCCTTGCTTGAGAAATAAATTTTTACTTGTTTATTGTCCTTAGAATGCAGTTTGAAACCCATTCGATCGAAGGAATAGGTATAATATGACACACCTTAAGCATATTCTTAACTTCTTACTTGTGAGTTGTGTCTTTCCTAGGATTGACAGAATTCGAAACTTTTTTTGTATAAGGCTTATCATTCTCATAATTCCTAATCTCATGTTGGAAAATAGATGGATCAATTCCGGACATTTCCTCATAAGACCAAGCGAATGTATCATGAAACTATTTAAAGAATCGGTATATATTTGAGTCTCTTGGAAACAATCGGCTCCAATGAAAACATTCTCTATAACATTGGGATCCCTATAAATTTTCACCGAGAATCGTCTGCGAAGTAAATTCATATTTCCCTCGGAAAAAATATATGTTGGAAGCGAAAAGGGTTTAGGATCGGTGAATAGGACTAGTTGAAACGGGGCTAGACAACCTTAACTCAACTTAATGCAAATCGAGATGCAATGTGGCCGATGATAGAAATCATCCTTGTCTTCCACACCTATAATTTCCTAGAATAGCCTCATTGGATGGTAGAACGTGTCGAAATGATCCGGAGTAGAATATGAGTTAAGATTCCAAGCCATAGCTACATCTCCATCCAAATCCTCTTGCTAAAATAGGAATGAGATGAATATCTGAGAGAAACAACGATACCTTGATAAGAAATTTCTACTACGGATATAGATTATGTAATTATTCCCAATTTCCTTCTTCTAATGTGACCATAGAGGTAAGGTCAAAAGGATCCAAAAAATAATGAGTTTGAAAGAACGCTCTTGGTAGGATCACGGGAGGATGAAATAACATTAATTAATGAATGGAAAGATGGAAAGATAAAAAGTACCCATCGACAAGGCATACATCTTGACTCTAAATTCTCCATGAGTTCTTTGTTCTCCACCAAAGAATAGTAGTGTGAGGAGGATGCATTGGGATCTATAGAATAGTCCCTCGATCCAAAAGTAACAATTCTCCTTCATGGGGAAAACATATGATGCAAAATAATGATGAAGCAATGGAATAAATCTCATAAATCCAACTTAATCCAAATAAAATGGTATAGTCCAAATTGGCATCGAATTATTTCTACTTAGATGTGAAAACCTTGCCGAGAAACACGGATAGAAGGCATGGAGAATTCCATCAAACCTACGAAAATTACCATCAAATGCAATCAAAAGTACATGAAGGAACAACTTGAGGAGATCCAATATATTTCCAACATATGAGATATACATGACATATGTGGAATCTCCTTCATCAACTACCAATCAAAAAATATTCATTTTTTGATACGTAGATTTGATCTAAAAATCCATATGATTAGGAAGTCTCTTCTCAATATTTGACATATCAAATGTGATCATATGAGTTCTTTGGATCAATTTTCTCGGTTGCGGTGAGAAGGATAGTCCTTTGTAGTGGACCGGTAACAAATTACTTCAAGCATATACATAACACAAGTACTCACGGCGGTATCTTATAAAATGGAGTAGTTCGTACCTTGGCATTAGGATTTGATTGTTGAACATTTAGAAGAACCTTTCGGCATGCAAGGTATAAGCTCAATTGTGGGCCTCCCATTATGGAGTGGCTTGGAAGTATTGGGAGAAACATTAGCCTTTGAAGACTGATTCACCATAATCACATGATATAGTAGTGACATCGATGTGAGAAATCATCATGTATACATTTGAAGAATTTCCCCCTCTTGGTTTCCTCTTGTAGAACTCAGAATATTTTCATTCGTGCAGTAAGTCTTATGCCCTTAAGGAAAATTATTAGTTAGGATGCTTTGGGAACCAAAGGAAGCGTACTAAACTAACAATCACTAAGCATCCTAAATATTAGAGCAAATATGAGTAATATGGTCTCAGTGGATAATTTGCAAGGAAACTTGAGTTTCTCTTTTGGCTCTCTATTACCCTCTCCAACATTATCATTGGATTTGTTCACATTACCTTCCCATCCTTCTCCTTCTTCTTATTATTATGTCCCTTGTTCTTCCTATCAGATCATTATTTCCTTTCGGAGTTAGAATATTTGACAACATTAATCATCAAGGCTAGGAAGGGCTAGACACTTCACGGTGTAGCACGAATAGAAGGAGTATAATGTAAAAGAAAACACTGCAATTGATTTAAAATGTTAGTAGCAATTTACTATCAATGTTTTAAAATGCCATCATCATGGGGACTAGGCTTTGACTTGGCTAAATCTATCTTGGAATGAGAAGCATACGACGAATCTAATTAAGAATCCGGACTGAGAATACATCGGTTCCAATTGTTGAGCTCTAAAGATAAGCGTGATCCTCGGTGGATAGCCTAGAAATAGATGCATCCTTTGAGATTTATGTTGTAAAATTTGAGAACCATGCGAGGAATTCATTGAGAATATAGGCTTTAATTAGCCTTCTTCCTTCTCCTCCATTTCTAAATATAGTCGAATGTGTGTTGCCCCTTATCTTGCTAGAATCAGCCAAAGCTCAGTTCTACAGAATCATAATGAATGGGAAACTAAAATGGTTTTAAAAAGTGGTAGCCAACTTGCGGAAATAAAGAAAAGGTACTGATTATCGATGTACCATTTAGCAATGTTTTCTAGTTAAGGTGCCTTGAAATAATCTCAACCTAGTTGAATCATCCATGAGGAGTTTGATGAGCACCATAAGTGAAGATGGTAACATGGTGGATTGGATCCTCTCTAATATTCTCTTAAAATTTCGGAATATCTAATGGAAACTTAGTAGGATCCGTGTAATATTCCAAAATTAGCATGCAACTGGTGAAATATCGAATTTTGTTATTTTCACATAGGAGATGAATAAATGGGTAAGGAGGTCCATGCATAATAAAAATATGAAAAAAATCCCTCATAATGTGAAAAGGGATCACCATAAGAGTAGTTCACACCTCATGTGTGAGACATTTTCATGGATAAGGTCCAAGTTGACTGATGGCTTGATCTTTGGGAGAGGAGATGGAGATCATCTTGGGAGACAATGCGGAAGATAGTAGGAGGAAGATTCCTTGGTGGGTAAACCCTAATGAGTGGGACCCATGGAGAGATGGCTTCCATTTTTATAAAGGAGAGGCAAGGTAGCGAGATGAAGCATGATATGGATTATTCATTTTATGATCTGGTTAGACTATTGTGCATTCTCTTGGCATTTTAGCGAGTTGTTGTGCTTATTATCACAAGGCATTCATGTTTAGGAATTTCTTCTCTTTTCAAGAGAGGCATTTTGAGGAGCTTTCTTTGCATTTCTCCACATCTATGCTCAGGGCAAGTCACCTCCTTGCTTTACAACATTATTTACTGTTTGAGGTATAACGTTGTGTTGCGGGGTGTTGCGGTGGAGGTTTCACAACACCACTTCCTTAGCTTATTTTCAAAGGAGGAAGCCTTCTTTCCTTTGGAGGACTAGTCGGGAATATTTTGATCCTGATTTGTATATATTTTCCATCATGCAAACCATTTTCCATCATCATAATTGGATTCCTCTCATGATTGCGTTATTTTAGAGAAGTATTTGCCGTGAGGGATTTAATTTCTCGATTGGAGGGTGAGATATTCGAGTGTTAGGATCAGCCTTTCCTTGGAAGATCCATTGGAGGAGGTATATTTAGCTTGTGCATAATCTTCATCCATATCCCCATCCCTTATTGGGTTGTAGGCTGCTACTCATTCCTAGGATTGTAACTTCAACATTTTTCCAATTTTGCATATCTCAGGAAATCCTTCCAGGCTTGTCTTGGAATTGTGTTTGGGAGCTTATATCTACACTCCCAACATTGTATGAGATTTATATTTTCATATATATATATATATATATATATATATATATATATATATATATATATGTATTGACACATTCTGAGAGTAGTTGTCTCCTAATAAAACTACATTGTCATAGCCTTGGAAGCATTTTATGTGTAGAAGTGTATTTCATTTTCATGTACATGTTCTCTTGAGGCTTGTTTTGCCCATCTTGAGTGATTATTTCCTCAAGGATTTGTATACATTTTCTTCTATGATCTTAATATGATGGCTATTTGGATCTTCTTACATCTTATGAGTTGATTTGTCACTACTACTCCGATTTTTTGTTCATGTATTCTTTGCATTCCCATATTGGGATACTACGGTGGTATCGAGCATAATCTTGGCTTAGCCTATGAATCTCAGCTAGTATACTATCTAGAAGACAGAAAGAAAGAAAATATGAACAAAAATAATAATCCATTCCTTGGTGGAAGAAAGGAGAAACTTCCAAAGTTTACGTCTCCAAACATACTTGAGCATTCATGAAGATCTTAAGAAGATGAGGGGGAAGGAGATGTGTAGAGAATCTCAAGAGGTTTGAATCTGAATCAAAATCTGTATTTTCCTATGATGATTAAAGGCATGCAGCCACATACACTATGATGCACAACACGGTCACATGCCCAGTTTTCCATGAGAGTGGTGGAAGAAGAGGGAATGACTAGGAGAGAGCTCATAGTGATTTTCTACGAGAAATTATGAATCTCAAAATCGAAGTTTAGAGATCATGTTACTTTTCAGCATAGTTTTGCAGATCAATGTGAAGAGAAGAAATCATCATGATATGGGTATATTTATTTTATCTGCTTTTGATGGTTCACCTATATGTTCAATCGGAGCTTAGGTGGAAGAACTAGACACCTTTTTGTAGTAGCACCAAATTTCTAAAGATGAAGCCATCGAGTTGCAGCAACTTTTGCATCTTGGAGTAAGGCCTATGCATGGTGGATATTTGAGACTTATTCATGAAAAATGCAAATACTTCTTCTTATACAAGTTTTATTAAGACATTGGTGGAAATGTTTTGATGGAAAATTTTACGCAACACATGTGGTGAAGTTAAGCAAACATAAACCCGATTAAAACCTTGCATGTGATGGAAGGAATCATAAACTCAACTCCCTTGAGGAAAAATTGGGGGGCTGATATCTTGAATCATACCTTGCTAGAGGCAAGAACTCTATCTTATGTTCTTAATCAAGAGAATCCTTAAAGTCCTTTTCCAAAAGAGGATCCGATCATTGGGAGGTTGCCCATACATATTGAGGAGGATAGAAACAACGTTTTCATGTATAGGTTTATCTAGAACCTCATGCGGAGGAAGAAGGATATCTTTCTCAACTAGATGGATTCTTGTATCATTGCAAGAAATTCCCTAGGATCTCACATGTGGAGATCAAGGCATAACTCATGATTTACATGTACTTGCATTGATGATGAGGGTGTGAAACTATGGAGATAAAGGAGGAGATACGAGAGGATGACCAACATCATGTGATGAGGATCCTGAGACCCCTATCTATTTCAGGATTTTGATGCACCTAAGGAGGCTTGTATTGTGCGGTGAGAAGCGGGGAAGAATTTGTTGTAATATCCCAAAATGGGAATGCACGACGATGCATTGAAATAACGCGCTTCTAGGAAATATGTGCACAAAAATAAGTTTGTAGCTCCTGGATCCCTTAGATCAGTAGATATGGGGTCTATATCAAAAAGGACAGAAAAAACAAATCAAACTAGGCGTGGTAACGGATCTCTACCTAGTCATTTGGAAAACCCCCAACGAGAAGTGGCGAGCTATGTACTACAAGCCTTGAGAAATAATGAAGTCTTGGAAAGCATGAGAAAGGCCAGAAAATAAGATCAAATTTTTAATATATAGCAGAAAATCAGATTTATATTGATGCTCTTACATTATAAAATAGAAGATACATAAGACAAGAGAAGGAGGAAATCTTGAAAGAAAGGTTGCAACACATGTATATACAACAAATGGCTTAAAAACGTTATTTAATGGAGCTACGATGTTGAATGTTACATAAGATCTATAGCTGAAATGTGTACACAAAATCTAATCCATTTCATATCACATGCACTAGAAGGCTTTAATATAAGATCCCCCCTCGGGTTTGCAGTAAATCATACGTACGAGTAGATGCGAGTTTTAAGTAGCATACTCTTGCAATATTATTCGAGAAATTTACGAAGATGATTTTACATTAGGAACATATTAGATCTATATATAACACATGGATCAACAAGCTAATACATGGACCACCAAAGTGAAAGGCAAAGCCAATACGGAGATCTCACATAAAAAATGGGATCAAAATACCTTGCAAAACTACCTTACTGAAAATAAAGCGAGTCCACGAAGGAAAGCTGTTACGGGTAAAAATACCTCCTCATCGGCTTAGGAAGACAAATATGGAGCAGATAAAGACCTAGAACAAACCTGTTCTTCCAAGGTAATGCCTTTCTATAACAAATCAAAATGCGTTATAGCATACACGGACTGAAATAAATATCATAAAATTAGTGGCTAGGGCAACGCTCACATTTTACAATAGGCGACGTGCAGAGTGTTTTGAGTTTGAAATGGGAAAAACGCGCGGAAAATGATTTGAATCCTCCAACTTTCCCTCACAAGAGTCAGTTCACAAAGGAAAGCGCAGAAACACCAATTCATTATTGAATGCTTGCCATAAAAGGCGAACTCCCAAGGAGGCAAAAGCATAGTTATTAAAGAAACATCTTAGTTTTCTATTCCAAACTAGTGGAAGAGAAAGGCAATGGCTTTCTCCCTCTCCCTATAAAAAGGAGCTGAAGGCTCTTAGTTGAAGGTCGAAGAGTTATTAATGTTTTGAATACTTCACAGACGAGAGGATAGTGTTATAAGTGTGAAGGCCAAAGAGTCAAAGAGGTTCCTAGAGCTTGTTGACTAAGACCACTACTTAAGAGATGAATGTTAGGGGCCCAGAAAGGGCTTAGTGCAGTAGCCAGTTGTAATCCTACTTCTTTCAATAGTAATAGAACTGTATTTTTTTTGTCCATTCAATGCTTAATGTTGTCATTATTGTTTGAATATTCTATGACATGATATGAATGGCTCATATGGGTATAATTTAGATGTTCATTGTAACTTATCTGATAGGATATATGTTGTGTTAAGAATTACACGGGTGATTTTTTGATTATGAGGACTAAGATTTAGGTCGGTGGAGAGAGAAAGACTCTTGCTTCACTTGCCTAGTGTTCTCCAAGAGACCCCAAGATCATTCAAAAGTGAGAATTTTCTATCGCACTGTTAAGTTGTTTTAAGTTAATATGAACGTGTGTATGCCATCTTTGTATTTGTACAACTAATCTTATTGTCTTCCTCGAGGCAAGACCACGAGAGGGATATACGATAACCAAAAAACCAAAGCATTTTACCCTGTAAATTTACGACTCCAACGGGAGGTCCCCATAGTTTCTGGAATATTTATTTCCTCATGTCTTCTCTCCTCTGTTCTGAATCCTTGAGCAAATTAACGTAACATTAAAAAATTTTAAAAGCTCACGAGTTCAATCATGTTTTTAGGTAGACCATACGAAGAAATTTTTCCACCTGGATAACGCTACACTGTGGATTTTCTATTGCATTATAATGTTGTCTGCTTAAAAGCAGTGCGTTAGTCTGCGGATTAACGCTTACTTTACTCAAAGAAAGTGCGTTACTTAGCTGAACTTGATATTCAACTGAAGCAGTCATGTTTCCTTCTGAAATTTTAGCCATCGGTATATCTCCTTATTGAATCCCTACGCTTGTTTACTAAGCGCATTTTGTTTGTTTGCTCTTGTTTTAAAGTTAGTGTCAAAATCATTTACTTTTTGAAAAATTTTTTTTTTTTTTAGTTTTTCGCATCTAGGCGAGTTAATTCTGAAATTTCCAATTTATGTTTGGTAGAAGAGGTAGATATAAGTTTGAATCTTCAAAAGCTAAAGTAAGATTATTTGAATGTTAGTGCATGGATGTTGAAAAAAAGGAAACCTCTCCTTGTATAAATACTCTTCATCAAATTGAATATTTAGAGCATGTTTTGCATGGTTTCTTAGTCGGAGTCTCATTACATTTCATACGTCCACTCCCCCTCTGCCAGACTAATAATCAAGTACACTAATAATGACGATAATAAAAATCAATCAACTCTTTTTTGAACTCCCACATGAACGATAGTTCGGGCTAGGATCTTGGGTTCGGAGCGATGAAAAATTACCCAAGATCTCCAAAACTTGAAATTAGAGTCATTAATAGGCGAAATCCCTGCGCACTCATATTATCGGGACCATTCCTTTACCGGATATCGGCTGAAAAAACTTGGGTGCACAAGAAGGTAGCCCGCCTTCGGCGCATCGGAGTGGGTGTGTTATATATTGGGGTTTCCTTCGGATGTCGAAACTAGATCGAGGATCTAGGTATTACACCCATATAGCACCTTTGTCCTTAGCAGTGGACCCCCCTTGATGATATGCTGTGATTTGAAGTATCTTTAGTGGCCATAATTTTTAGGGACTTACAAGGTGACTAGGACGAGTACATCACAGTGCACAAAACAAATGGACCCACTCTTGTCTTCGGTCTTTAGGATGGTACTCGTCTTCACGAAAGTGATTACACCTATCGTACGAGGTTTGGGTGAAGCTCTAGAGTGACCATAACTATACTTTCGACAAACCCTCTATGTATACTATTGTGATACTAGATTTCATCACCGGCAAATGGTAGTACTCGGACAGGCACCCTATTCTAGTTGCTTGCTGATTGATTTTAGAAGTCATTTTCTTTTTTAGGTGTGTGGTTATTGTCACTTAGACTTTATAATACATCACAACTTATTAAAAAAAATTTTAAAATTAAATAGGTCACCATGGCATCCCTCGACCCATGCGTCTTTGTCTAGACGACAGCAAGTTACACTCCTCTAACTATTGAGAGCGAACCTTGGTGAACTTGTGCCTTGTACGGAAGAAGCAGTCTCCAGCGACTAAATCTTGATTGTCACATACCCTCATATCATCAGGAATTCAGGAGGGACCCTTCCTTTGAGAAAGGGGTTGTGCCTCATTACAATCCTCCACTCACTGATCTGTTGGGGCCTGTGATAATTCAGATTCCACCATGCCAAGATATTTCTTCAGCCGCACAAACATCCTTTTCACCACTAGCATCCACAGGGTTGATGCCAATGGCAACCATCCCAGGTTCGCCACCATCCTCCTTGCCGGTGGTCAGTTCTATGCCATCACTTGGTAATCCCAATAGTCAACATATACCTAATCCCAACCCTACGGTCATCAAAACTGTCAGTAGCTCGCCGAATCCTTTGGCATCTACTCCTACCGTGACCACGTTGGGACCCACGGTAGCTCCTCCCATGAGTATGACTACTTCGGTGCCTTTTAGCAACCCTTTCGGTTGGAACCCTCTGCTGAGTTCAAACCCCTTGGTCACTATACCAGGGGGCAGTGTCACCAGCACGTAGGTAGTAGGAAACATTTCACTTCCCCTGCAATCCTTAGGACAAATGGGACAACCTATTGTCAATACTATTCCCTTAGGTGGTTCATATATAGGTGTAGAGTCTATGTCGTTGCCAAACTATGCAAGTAGTAGCATGCCTATGGGAAAGTATATTGCATCCATTTGGACTAACCAACCCCAACCTCCATCTAGAATGGGAGGGCATTTTTATGCTGGGGGCAACCAACTATTCGCCCCGCAATACAATATTACCTATGGACAACAATAGTATGTCCCTACTCCTCCACCTATAGGAAATTTTTATCAAAGTCCTACTTATCCTCTTGGTAACACATTGATGGGTGGACCCTATGGTCTAAGTAGTCAGCCCATATTGCCTTGGTTAGATTCGGGGGAAAATCCACAATTGCCATTTTTGGTAGCTTTGGACATTCTCAATATCCATAAACTGACTAACGACCCCATTAATCACAACCCACTCTGGCCTCCAGTACCGCATAAGATTCCTTATGACATCCCGAAGTTCGATGGGAAACAAGGGGACGACCCAGCCGCACACATCACTACCTTTCATCTATGGTATATATCCAATTCCATGTTGGATGATAATGTCCGTCTTCGACTGTTTCCCCGCACCCTTATAGGCAATGCTGCCAAGTGGTACATCGAATTACCACGCGCCGCCATCAATACTTTTGGCGCTTTAGCGACGGAGTTTCTAAAGAACTTCCAATTACCAATCAGAGTTGAAACCGGAACGGAACTGTTAACCTCGCTGCGCTAAGACACCGCCACCCACATCTCCGATCACATTCATGAATGGAGACGTAGGAGGAGGCTAGTCAAAGTTCCAATCTCAGATCATCTCTTAGCCAATTGGTTTTGTAAGTCTCTTTTACCCCATATCTATAAAGACATTGGCCTTTTCGGTGCGGTTACAAAAGACCAATGCATTCGTCATGCCCAGCAATTGGATTTAATCTATCAAAATCTGGCACGCTATACGATCTACTCCCCAATGCCCCTGGTAACTCAAATCCTCCGGCCACTCAGAAAACCGGAGCACATGCTGACGGTCTCGTTGGCACAATCTCCGGTGTGGCCACAAAGCAGTCTTGGGGGCAAGCCTCCCAGCCATCTTCGGCTGCCACCGCCCCTCACCAAACGACTACCCTTCCTACCACTGAGGTAAATTATGTGCAAACCTCACAAAAACCTAGCGGGAAAAATAAGAAGAACAAGAAAAAGACATCTTCTTCGGAAGAGCAGTTGGATAATCAGAATAACCCTGGTCAGAAAAACGCTGCCAAAAATGACAAAGGGAAGGATAAACCCATGAAATTTCCTTGCAAGATCTGTGCGGAGGACCACTTGACATAAAAATGTCCTCGGCTGCAGGAATGCACCGATTTTATTGCCAACAAGGATTCTGGGCGAACACTTGCCGTTCTTCATAATTCTTTCCCTAATCAGCAGCAGCAACATCAACACATGGTTGACAATCCGCCACAACCCCATCAACGGGGCAATGGTGGTTCACATCGTTCCGGCGAAGGACCATCTACCATTTATGGCATTGAGAGTTTTGAACTTCAAACTCGAGCCAAGCTTTATGGAAATCCTACCATAGATGCTCAAGAACCTGGTACTAGTTCAAATCCACCGCCACCCAACGATTTGCATATCGAACGGCCTACTGCTGACCCCGTGATTTTTCCCCCCAAAGGGACACTTCGACGCACGACTCATAACACCTCTGCACATGCAGCCCAAAACTACAACATTGTAGAAGATTTGGCGCAAGCACCGTCAACTATGTCTGCTCTCGAAGTATTACAAACCTGTCTAGCATAGAGGAAAGCCTTGCTTTTGGCCATTGGTGGAATAGACCCCCAGGATTCCATGCTATCTATCTTTGATATGGAAAAGTCTAAACCTCGCCTCTCAAACCAACTCGCATTCCAGGTGCAGGTTGTGTCGAAAGGGAGACCAATCCATTGCACTGTCATAGACGAAGGTGCTTCGACCTGCGTTATGTCACAAGCTTGCTGGCTCAATTTAGGTTCTCCTACCCTAACACCACCGTCGAATTCCCTCAAAGCTTTCAATGGCCACACGTTCCTCCCAAAAGGATACCTTGCTAGATTTCCCATCACTCTGAGTGGGAAAATAGTAAACATGGACGTTGAAGTCATACAACACCATCTAGACTATAATCTATTGCTTGGTCGCAGTTGGTCTTATGCCATGACTGCCATTGTGTCTTCGGTCTTCCGACTCATCCTATTTCCATTGGATGGGAAAATAGTCATAGTGGATCAGCTATCCTTCTGCACCCCTGATTATGCCACATTACCAAGTAGCACTGTACCCCTAATAGGAGGCTTTCCTGACTCTTACATCAGTATCGGTACCGGTCTTCTGAAGGCATCTTCCCTACTGGGTTGTTTTCCTCTCCCGCCGCCACAGATCCCAAACATGGTTGCAATGATATCCACCACTTTGGATGGCTCTATAGACCCATGGATCATCTCGGAACCTTCAGAAATTGATTCCTACGGAGATCAGATGCCGCTCTCACCGGCCGAGTTAGCTTACCAAGCCATCCAAATCACATCTGAACCCTCCACTGCTATGGTTTTGACCAACGTTACAAACCTCCCACCCATCACAGATCTCTCTAAGGATCTCCTCAATGAAGTATTGCCTACAGACGAAGCTATTCGAGAGATCATGTCTCTAGAAGAACGACCTTTGGGAGAGTTTCACCATCGCGCTTCGATGATTGACTCGGAAGCAATAAAAACTGAAATCCCATATTTTGAACAACCTAAGATGGTTCCCTCCGCTTACAAAACTGTTCAAACTATCGATTCAGAAGCGAACATGGGTAATATTTCTAAGACAATGCTCATTGATATCTCGGTCAAAACGAGTATCGTGGAAAATATTCAGATTGGAGCCGACTGCAATCTTGAGGAAATTGCGTGCTTCACATCCCTTTTCAAGGAATTCCGCGATGTGTTTGCTTGGTCTTATGACAAAATGCCCGGCATAGACCCATCTATCGTCGAGCACGAAATCAAGATTTATGACAATGCTAAACCAGTTCGGCAACGACTCAGACCTGTCCACCCACGCAAAGTAGCCGCCATCAAGATTTAGGTAGAAAAACTTTTAAACGATGGTTTCATCTATCCCGTTCCTTTAACGGAATGGGTTTCCAATCCGGTTCCCATTGATAAAAAAAAAGGCACCATTTGAGTTTGTGTTGAATATTTCGATCTGAACGCCGCTTGTCCTAAAGACAATTATCCTACACCATTGATTGATCAGATTCTCGACGATTGTGCCAGATGCGAATCTTTTTCCTTCATGGATGGATTCTCGAGCTATAACCAGATTGAAATTAAAAAATATGACGAACATAAAACTGCCTTCATCTATCGTTGGGGCACATTTGCATATCGAAAACTCCCATTCGGACTGAAGAATGCTGGAGCGACTTTTCAGCGGGCTATGGACTACGCTTTTCATGACATTCGACATATTGTACAAGCTTACTTGGATGACCTTCCAACCCATTCCAAGAAATGACATGATCACCTTGCTCATCTAAAAGAATTTTTTTCTAGGTGTAGATTCTATGATATACGTTTGAATCCTCATAAGTGCATATTTATGGTCGAGTCCAGAAGTCTGTTAGGTTTCATTGTCTCCAAGCACAGGATTAGGGTTGATCCTGATAAGGTTAAGGTGATTGTTGAATTGCTGGCACCACAATCCATCCTTCAACTCCAACGTCTGCAAGGGAAGGCAAAATTTTTACGTCGACTCATCATTAATTATGCCGAGATGACGAAAGGATTTATGTGATTATTGAAGAAAGGAAAACTATACTTGTGGGATGACAAAGCTCAATGGTAATTTGATGCTTTAAAACATGCACTTGTTTTAGCCCCACTCCTTAGTGCCCCTGACTATTCAGGCGACTTTCTCCTCTACCTGGCAGCCTCACAATCCTCACTTGGAATAGTTCTGGTTCAAGTTCATAGTGACGACAGTGAACATGTGATATACTATTTGTCCAAAGGTCTAATCGGACCTTAATTACGTTATTCACATGTGGAGAAACTTTCTCTGGAGGTATTTTTTTCCGTCACCCAACTCCGACACTATATATTGCTGCGACAGACTACGGTTATTACTTTGGAGAATCCCATGCGACATATCTTGTCTAGACAAATTATTGGAGCAAAATATTCCAAATGGATCGTAATCCTCTAGCAATTTTATTTGGTCTTCACGACTGCCAAAGAAAATAAATCCCTTGTCTTTGCCGAATTATTATCGAATCTTCCCCGAATCAACCCAAGAGAAGTAGCTCATGATCCATTTCCTGATGAATCTATGTACTTGGTCGATTCTTCGGACCCATGGTATGGAGACATTTTTGTATACCTACAAGCCCAACGCTTCCACCCAACTCTCACGTCTGACGACTGTCGTCGTATCCGCCACCAAGAAAAGCACTACCTCATGCTAAACGATACACTATATCGGCATGGTGTTGATACTATTCTCCGACGTTGTCTCACTTTCGATGAGGCAGAATGCGTTTTGAATGACTGCCACGTAGGGGCATGCGGTGGTCATCTTTCGGGCATACCTACTGCCCACAAAATCTTACGCGCAGGTTACTATTGGCCCACTTTGTTTAAATACTACATTACAATAGTCTAGAAGTGCCATCCATGTCAAATTTTCACAAAGAAAATGCGTGCTCATCCTGCCCCCCTTCATCCGGTTATCTCCATTGGTCCTTTCGCTAAATGGGGAATTGACTTCATCACCTACAATCCCACTTCAGAAAATGGACACAACTACATCGTGGTTGCAGTCAACTATTTTATGAAATGGGCAGAAGCCCTTCCCACTTTCAAGGCTGATGGCGAAACTGCCGCTCTCTTCCTGTTTAATGAGGTAATCTGTCGGTTCGGTGTACCCCTATCTATTGTCACAGATCATGGATCCCACTTCCAGAATCATATGATGACCAAATTAACATCCATGCTAGGTTTCCATCAAATCATTCTTCGTCTTATTATCCTCAAGCTAATGGTCAAGTCGAAGCCGTAAATGGCATCCTCTAAACCATGATTCGTCGATTGGTTGGAAACCATAAAACCACATGGCATCGGAAGTTGTATTCCACGTTATGGGCATACCGAATGTTAGTAAAAACTACCACAGGCTTCATGCCATTCCAACTTGCTTTCGTCCTGGAGGTAGTACTTCCAATAGAGTGTGAAATTCCATCACTCAAACTTGTCGTTGAACTCCTGCCTGGCACCACCGCCACAGAAGAGAACTTTCTCTCACTCGATCATTTGGAAAAAAATCTTCGAGATGCTACACTAGCACTCGAAGCTCACCAGTGCCGAGTCAAAGCTCAATACGAAAAATCTGTCAAGCCTCGTTCTTTCCAAGAGGGCAATCTTGTTCTACTTTACGATCAGAAACATGATCTATTGGGGGCAGGAACACTCCAACCATTATGGCTTGGTCCTTACATCGTCACTAAAGTCCTCTCAAAGGGAGCTTACGAACTTCAGGATTGTAATGGAATTCCACTCGCGGATCCCCACAACGGGCTCTATTTAGGAAGTATTTTGCCTAGTTTCGCACTAGGCATATGCTTTGTAATTTTATGTATATAATTTTTGCTTATTGTTTTGATGTCTCTGGATATTTTTTGGTTTTTGCGGTGTTTTTTCTCATGTAATATTTTTCTTTCACACAGATGCTGTCACCCTCTTTATCATACATCGAATATGCAGACGGTGCTAGTAGTCACACTAGACGCATTGCTTTAGATGCTTGGGTTCTCTACACTCCTGAGTCAGACCTCCTTGGTTCTGGGGGAATCTTCCTAGGTAGCGCCACCAATAATATTTCTGAGTAAATGTCAGTGATCCAACTCCTCACGGAAGCGGCATCTCGTGACATCTCCAATTTAGTGGTCAGGTTAGATTTCCAACTCGTAATTATGCAGTTAAACAATCATTACCGTGTCCATCATCCATACTTGTTGCGTTATTTTTTAAGAGTGCGACTTTTAGAACGTCAATTTAAAATAATCACATTTGAGCACGTTCCTAGAGAATTTAATACATTAGCCGATTCTTTGGAAAACTATGTGTTAGATTGGAATTTGTCACATTTACTATAAAATATTTACTCATGAGTATATATATTTTTATCCCATTGAAAATACTTAAAAAACTACAAAACACAAAATCACCAAAAAAGTATGTATATATATATATGTCATGTCTAGAACAATACTTACATCAAAAAATCTTCCAAAACTTGGGTGTTTTACAAAAATTTGGCTACACTAAGCCACGCTCTGACACTAATACATCCGCTCCACCAACTAGGCCTGATGATCATGGTAGCATACAACTACTCTAGCTATCCTCCTCAAAGGCACCAGGTATCTCTCCAGCACACTGACAGTATGCCGATGCAAACGAACTGGAACCTCCCGCATAGGAAGGGGTGGTATGCCCATACTCAAACCCTCCAGGTTTCTGGAGAGTTCATGTAAAACTTGGGCATCATCATCCTCGCCGGCTTCCGCATCCTCTACTAGTGCGCCAGCCCCGGGTTGCTGCAGTCCTCGCCGTGCATAACAAGTGGCCCCAACTGGCTGAACAGGTGCCACATCTGTGTCAAGAAAACAAACGCTTCATGTCAAAACATAATTGTCACCCTGTTTTCAACAAAAAAAAAAATTGCATAAACATTCAAAAGACAAAAAACAAAGTAATTCTTTGAAATACACTGATCATTTCCTTCTTACCATTGAGCCCCCACTGGGTGCCAGGGGGAAACACTAACTCCGGATCACCTGTGAAGTTCATCCCTACATAAGGATAATCCTCAATCATAATAATCTGTGAGTTGAGCCAATCAAAAAATCCATCATGAAAATAGTGGCGGACGGGAACCTCTCCAGTCCGCGGAAGCAAAGCAGCCCACAAAGCTTGCCTCGGATCACGTGGGCCCAATGGCACTGTAACAATCCTGGGCCTCATCAATGGTATCCAATCCAGTATGAAAGAGACAATCAGTGTACCGTACCCAAACTCTCTCTGGGTACGGGTCTTACATGCGGTAAGCTCTGCTCGGACCCGACGGACAACTCCATCGCACCAGTCAAAAACCTGAGGCTGCATACAGTCCAGGGCTAGGAGCATCTGGGCCTTGGTGGCCACATGCTAACTCTTGGCACCTACCAAGCGAACAATCATCCATAAGATATACCTCAATGGTCTCAAAGCCACCTGGGTGATCGGTACCCGGTTGCTCATAGCCTGAGTGTCACGTATGCAATGTGCACGAATCAGATCAGTAGTGGAACGTGGGTTAGCTCTAGACCCTGTCAAGTTGGGCCTCGCCCCACGACATGATAGGCCAGTCAAAAAGTACACATCATCCTTTTCTATTGAGAGCTCATTGCCCCTAATCTGAAATACATGGTGTCGTTCGTCCCATTGCTGGATTAGCCACCTCAGGAGGTCCTCTTGACCCCTCATCAGTTCTAAGCGGGCATACTTTAAAAATCCACATCTACAGAGATCCATCAAGCTTGCAGCATCCGTCACCATCTCTCATTCCTCCCGTTCATGTTCTCTCTCTCGCCAGATACTCATGATTAACAGCTGAATATCTGCAAATGCAACATTTTCAACCGATCAAAATTTTCCTGGACCACTTCAAAATAGTAAAAAATGAGTTGCTTAAAAACACGGTGCGCCTAATGCTGGCTCTAGTACAAAACAGAGCATGCTAACGTGGTATCCCTACACGGTTTATGTGTTTAACGTGGTTGTTATACTTGTATCCCGCATTAGGTGCAAGCATTTTTTTTAGGGCCTCGAAATTTTCTAATTTTGAACTAGCAAAAAGTAACAAAAAGAAAATTAAATGATAGCAGGAGGTTTTAGCTCTTACCTGGATCTCGCGGGAAGGAAAACCGTTGCCCAAATTAACTGTAATCGTCAGCTGAAGTTTTCACCCCTTATCACCCCAGAGCTTCTTCACAGCACTCAACACAGTGAAAATGAAAGTCTTCCGACCTTCTTATAGCAAATTCTGGGGCATGACTCTCTTACGCTAGTCAGGAAAAGTCGTGAATTCTTGCTGCGCATGTGTCGCAACTATTGAGATTTGGTTTTGATGTTCTGATGGGTGATCAAGATTTATATGCAGACATACTCATGTTTAATCGAGCGTTCTTTTTACAGTATTTTTCTTGCTCGTTAATCTGAAAAAACTCGAGTTCCCCTCTTCGGACTCGTTAAGCTTATACAAAGTTGATATTGAGCGTTCTTTTTATGGTCTTTTTCTTGCTTGTTAATCCGAAAAACCTAGAGTTCTCGTCTTCAGGCTCGTTAAAATTATGAAGACGCATTGAGCTTTCTTTTTAGGAACCTTTTTCTCACTCATAAAACTGAAAAAACCCCAAGTTGACTTTGTCAGGCTCATTAAACTACCACAACATAGAGTAAGAAGCCATTCTTTTCCTCTTCTTCAAAGCTCTTTAAAACAAAAAAGTAATCGAGTTTTCTCCACGTGACTCGTTAAAATTTCACAGAGGGCACCAAGTTTTTCTTTGTCGGACTCATTAAAATTTCACAAAGAGTATTGAGTTTACTTCTTCTCCTCGTACTCATAACAAAATGAGGTAGATGTCCATCAAACATAGATTTCTCACTTTTTCGGCTTCGATGGACTAACTCACGGAAAATGAACTATTTTGGGCTTACTATTATCCCTTTGCCATGCCCGATTATCAAGACATGAAAAAGGTACCCCAATGGAGTTGTCTTTTATGATATTTTTAAAACTCTCTAGATATGAAAAATTCACCGAGTTTACCCATCTGGACTCATTAAACCTAATCAGACAGGGCACGAAGTTGTCTTTTATGATATTTTTCAGACTCTCTAAACATGAAAAATTCACTGAGTTTACTCGTATGGACTCATTAAACTTAATCAGACGAGGAAAAATTTGGGCAAAATGGATACTACCTCTATTACATTTCAGAAAGGTCGATTTGGCAGCAAAATTCTTGAACATGGCACTTCCCAGAAAACTCTTTCGCAGTTAGCCGAACCCTACCATCTATGAGTATTAGCCTTCATTTCCTAGTGTCCCTCGCACCGTAAAATCCTAAAAAAATCTTTGGTGTTCATTAAGCCTTAGCTGCCTAGTACCTCGTTGCTGCCTTCTATTGTTCAAGCATATCTCGCTATCTACTGCTCCTGTTATCAACCAAACCGCTCATTATGCTAGAAATTATTTGTCATCCGACATCCCCATTTACTCTTCATTATCTCAATCATACACAAAATCAGTTGGTTTTCGTTTCGTGTTGACTGATGTAGGACGCCTCAATGCCTACCTTTCAACAGATCTCTTCCTATCGACTTCAACATCTTATCTTGGAAGTTGATCAAGAAACCCATCAGTACCCAGATACTTGCAGACATCAGTGGCAATTAGTCTTGTGTTTGATCAGGAGTCTTCTTCATTGGCTCCTGGTCGAATGATTCTATGAGTTTTCGACTTCAACTCATTCTATTCACACTCGCTAGATTGTACTGTGCATCTTAGGGACCATCATCATTATCAGTGGCCACCTTCGCGTCTGTTAACAGTTTTCATTATCGACTGGTAATAAGACAATTTCTCACATGTTCGACAACAGCTCCTTCATTCACGTGTTGATAAATATGCAGTTTAAGTGAATTGGCGGTCAAGACCTTAGGGAAAAGGTTACATCATTAAAGTTGTGTTCCCTTCCCCAAGTTGCGATATTGTTTATGGAGACAGCTTCTTCAGCCTGATCCTATTATGATAGACACTTCCACATTGTGCTTATCGGTGGACAGATTCTTCATATCTATATTCTAGAGAAATCATTTTTTTTAAGCTACTAAGCATGGGAATGCCCGACTCAAGGAAGATACTATATTTTCTGACATATGTTATTGTTTCAGGTTTTCCTCAGTCTTTCAATCTCTTTATCTCTACTACACACTTTGTAAATTATTTTGGACATTGTCTTCGTCTCTGACCTCACACTTTAGGGGGCATCTGTTACAGGTCAAAATACCTCCTCATCAGCTGAGAAAAGAATACAAATATGGAAGGAATACAAAGACCTAAATTAAACCTATTTCTGCCAAGGTAACGCCTCTCTATAACAACACAAGAGCGTTATAACGCAGCTGATCAGTGAATGGGCCGCGTTAGTGGCTATGGAAACGCTCTGTTTACACTAGAGGGCAGTGTTACCCATGTTTTAAGTTTGAAACGGGAAAAACCCACGGCGAATGATTTGAATCTCGAGTTTTTTCTCACAAGAGAGCCAGTACGAAAAGGAAACTGCAAAGCACAAATCTCTTATTGGGCATTGCCATAAACAACTAAAATCTCAAAGAAGGAAAAAGCATGGAGGTTGGGGAAACATCTTGGTTTTTTTTATTCAGAACTGGTGGAAAGAGAAGGGCAATTATTTCTCTCTCCATCTCGTATAAAATGGAGTTGAAGGCTCTTGGTTCAAGGTTGAAGGAGTGTCAAGTTTTCGAATACTTGTGAAGTAGAGATCATTGTTGTAGTGTGAAGGTCAAAGGTCAAAGAGGTTCATTGAGAACTTGTTGATCAAGACATCACCACTTTGAGATATAGAGATATTGGAAGGCTGAGGAGGACTTGGTGCAACCGACGGTTGTAATCCTCCTTTTTTATAAATCAATAGAACTGTATCTTTTTTGTCCATTCTATGTGTTGATATTGTCATTAATATTTAATCACTTATATAGCATGAGATGAATGGCTTAGATGTGCACATTTTAAATGTTTGTTATATATTGACTTAATTGATAGGAAATGCATGTTATCTTAGAAATTACACAGGTGCTTTAATTGATTGCATGACCTAGATTTGGAGCTGGTGAAGGAGAAATGCTGCTTTCCTACCTAGTGCTCTCCAAAGGACTCCAAGATCATTAAAGAGGTAATCTTCTATCTTTTTCCATGAAGTGGTTTTAAGTTAATATGAACATGTATATGCCATCTTTGTGAACTGTAGAACTAATCTTACTGTCTTCCTCGGGCATCGGAAAGCCCTGAGAGGGATATACGATAACCAACAACCCAAGAATTTTACCCTATAGCAGTGATTTGTAGAATTTATGGTTAGCCCTGTCTATCAAATAGCTCTTTATTTTTCAAGTTGTGCTTTCAAATTCCCTTTTTTTTTAGAATTAAACTTCTCTTTCCAAATCATTGATGTCCATCTCATTCCAAAAACCAAAGGATCTTGTGGCCAAGTTAGATTTGTGCTCTGATATCCCATATCCATTGATGAGCGTTTTATGACCTCTTCTTCACTCCATTGCCCAATGAACTAGATGTTTCTCCATTCTGTATATCTTTCCTAGACCTTTCATGTTCTGCTGTATCAATTCAACCAAACAAACAAACAAAAACCTGCACTTAATAACTAGTCTAAAACCAATACTCAAATCACACAAGATAAACCTTTACAAACAAACATTTGAGAGATCCCTCTCTGAGAACAGGAGGACTAGATCCTGGAACTCTAAATATTGGTTCTGATTTTGCCTTGTATTTTTATTTTCCAAACTAGCAAAACACGGGACACCAACATAATGGCGATCACGGTGGGACCTACTGAGAATATAGTGGTTTGAAAACCCTTCTTCAAAGTTTTTAGGCCCAGCATAACATAAGTAACCTTATTCAAGCACTACCCAGCATAGTGGTAATCATGATAGGACTTTTTGAATCAGTGACAAACTAAGTAACCCTTAGGATTCTCATCAAACCTTATCAAACCTTGAAGGAATCAGTTACCAAGCCATAAGAGTGAACATTTTATGATTAAACACCTTAGCTAAGTGTTAAATCAGATTTAGGACACTCTCTTAACCTGTAAGACCGAAATAACTTAGAAAAACCCAAAACATTTCAGTTTGGCTTCATAATAAAGATGTTGGTGGGACCATCCAATATTTTACCTTCATAAAAGCTAAAAATTTTCCACCTGGTAACTCCACTAGCCCCAGTAGGCTTATTACTCATCTAGGTTCCTGTTGTCCTCTACAACAACCCCCCATTTCATATAATTTTTATTCATAATACCATAATATGAAATGGGACCCTTTTACTTTTTAATTGGTATCAATTTTGTATTATTTTGAAAAGGTCCGAACATGAAATAAAGAACATTACAAGAAACCTTTTCCATATACAAACCAATAATGACCTTGGGATATAAAAAATTAAATCTTTTATCATTGCGATAAAGCGATCGCAAGATCGCATATCGCAATGACAGAGGAGACAGAACTTATGGAAACATTGGTTGGCACTGATGCGATAACACGCAATCGGCGATCGGCAATACATGCATACTTTAACATAGAGCCCCGGTCAATGCTCCCGATGCGATGCGATATCGCTATCGGCGATCGTAGATTCTAAGAGATGCTAACTTAAGAAAAGCGTCGTTTCTTCCCGATGCGATGCAATAAAGCCAAAGCACAAACTTCGAAAAAGTTGTTAAAACGGGGATATTACGATTAATTCGTATTAAAAGCCTTATCTTTATAATGAAGATTCACCTGCGCCCAACCGCCAAAACGGCCAAGGCACGCTTAAACAAATCATTTCAACAATAAACGACGTGATGGATATTTAAATGATTGACGGGTTTTTGCAGCCATTTAATGAAATATTAAGTTTAAAATCTTTTTCAGATTGAATCCATAGCATCATTAAGTTAATTCTTCATGACGCAATATATTTCCCCCGTGTTTGGTTTTTACTATCAGTTCTCTGCGTTACGCTCATTTTTCTCCTGTGCAGAATTCTAAGCTGATAGATACAAGCAAAATGGGGAAGAAGTCCAAGAAAACTGCAAACGCTTCCGCCTCGCCAGTTATAGAGAAAGCCATCACTGATCAGGGAAACAAAAAGAAAGGATTGATATCCGATACTACATGTTCTGGTCTTGGCAAAACTTCTTGGCAAAGTACCTATAATTTGATAGAAGCTGAAGAACCCGAAGCAACAACAGTAGAAGCCACAGTCGATACCACTCAGAAATCTGAAGGTCCTTTAAAGGACTTAGCTAACTCTTTCCTTCATCGGATAGCAGCTCGGGAACAAATTCTCCCATACACGGATGTAGTAAGGTGGGCAATTGAGGAACTCCCAATCACGGACAGAACCTTCTGCACCAGAGATGGGAGAGTCTTCGGTTCATTCCAAGCTAATGATTTGAGGCAGATGGATCATTTGCCTGAGCCTGAGAAGAAGTACAACAAAGCATTTCTGGAGAAATTCCGAAGTGAGAACGAAACTGAATCCGAACCCATTCGAAATTGGAGGCAGAATCCGGCAAAACACAAGCATAAGTCTTCCGGTAAATTGACATCAGCGAAAACATTGAAGCAGTCATGTTACTCAGAGCTGGAGAAAACTGGCAGATTAATTGCAGGAATTAACAGTTTGACATGGGACACCTATTGGATGTTCTTAGTCAAACCTTACAGCCAGAGAGCCACCCTCAAATGCCTCTCAGATGCAATCGGATGCATCATTCCTGAAATGCAGGACGCCACCTATGATGCCCAAATCAATTCGCGCCTTAACCGACCACCAGAAGCGGAGTCGATGCTTGCAATTTGCCAGCTCAGAATTAGAAATGAACAGCCTAAGTGATGATTCATGCCGCCGACTGCCAGATTGCCATGATGGAGATATTCAAGATCGTATGATACCAATTAAGTAGGATTTTTCAGTTTCATAGATATTTAGATAGAATTAGTATTTATAGACCCTTTCATGCATTTAGAAAGGGTCGTAAAGTTTTGTATATGACTTAAAATCTGAAGTTGCACTACTGTACTTCAGGTGTATTCTTTTATAAAACTCGACCAATTATTCTAATTTTGATAAGAAAGCTTTTATGCAAATGTGCACTACTGTCTTTGTGTGAAAGTATTTTTTGCGTTGAAAGAAGAATCTCAAATAGCGATTGATATTGGGGAATGACTTGCAGCTCATATGGTACTATTATCTATGTCTGAATCCATTTCTTTTATATAAATTGTTGTTTGATTACTTTTGCTATCATTGGATATATGTATGTGTTTTAACAGTATTTCTGTATTCCTTCCACTATTGGATGTTTATAGTATGCTTTTCTTTCAATCATATATATGTCAATGATATAAATTGAGATAAGTGTAATAATATTTTATCAATTACTTCATTCAACTAATTGAATGAAGTAATTATGATTTAAATGAATATCTTTGTTTATTGAATAGTGTCATCTATATGCCTATTGACAAACATTGATCATCAAACGTTGCACTTAAGAATAGAAACTTCCCGGGAGATAATAGTCATTTATATTTGCTGTTTATAGATTAAATACTCCATCCAATACCACTTATTATCACTCATTCACCCATTTCTATTCTTTATCGGGAAACTGGTCCCATCATATCCAGTCGGAGCCACCATTCCAAACGGAAAAGGAGTTGTCTTAAGGTCCGGACCGGGTGGTTATCCCCCAATGTTGTTGCAGCGATTTTCGAGGCATCAACATTTTTGGCGCTAGAAGGAGGGCATCAACTGTGAATGGCAAGAAAACCTAAGTCTGCAAACCATTCTAAGAGTAATTCTCCCTCCGCATCACCTCGTACTTCCCAATTGCATGCTGATTCTTCAGCATCCAAGCAAGAAGAAGAGGTATCCACTATCACTGCTCAAACCCACCATACTTCAGAACAATTAAGTCTTGAATCTCCTGAAGTTCAGTCTCTCATCCATAAACTTCAGAGTTTCTCGATTTCACCACAGAAATCTGAGCTATCTCAAAGAAGTGAGACTTCGCAATTCAATCTACCTCACCCTCTCACTAGACTTCAGAGTGAAAAGCTCGGTATTGAACTTACTGAATTCCCTTTACCTAAAAGAAAAAGGGCAAAGAAAAACACTGAAGATTCTGACAGTGAAGCACTTTCATCCACATCCTCCATCTCATCTTCCCCAGTGCGAAGTCAACCATCCACTCCCTCATTACATATTGTTGTTCACCAGGAACTTGGAACTTCAACATCTCAAACTGCTCACTCCTCAACATCAATTCCTTCCCAAACATCTGGAATTTCAACAACAGTATCATCCACCACCGGTATTACAATGGAAGATCCATGGACCAGACCTGGTGCAGTCAATATGCCCGCACCATTACATGCATTACCAGATGCTCCTGAAAAATGGCTACCCAAGTTTAATCCAGAAAGTGGAACCCAAGCTGAGGAACATATCAATAACTTCATGTTAGCAGTTAATTTGAAGGGTGTAACTGAGCAAGATGTCGTTGTTAGGCTTTTTCCTTATACATTGCAAGGATCAGCAGGATCCTGGTATTTTTCCCTGCCTTCTGATTCTATTACCAGTTGGGACATTTGCCAAGAACAGCTTCTCACTAAGTATGGAGACGATAGATCTTTAGCTACACTAATAAATGATCTCTCCAATCTTAGGATAGAGCATAGGGAACCCATTAAAGAATTTAATGCTCATTTCAATAAACTTTTGAATAAAATCCCAACGACTTCCAAACCAAGTGAACAAATCAGAAGTGAGTGGTATATTACTGCCCTACCTGCCAATATAGCTATTTTTGTAGACAGGGCCGCAAAACCAACACTTGCTGAAAACATGAAAGAAGCACTTGCTGTGGGAAAACGTATTAATGCTCTAGAAAAGAAAGCAGCTCTTGAGGAAAGAAAAACCAAAAAAGTTTCATTCAAAGAAGACTCAAAGAAGAAAATCTCGAAAGATCCATATGATATGGAAGGCCTCCAAAAGGTCCTCAAGACTATGTCAAATGAAATGATTGAAATCAAGAAACAAGTCACTGAAACTTCAACCAAAAGGCCCTTTAAGAATTATAAGAAAACCGAATCAAAACCACCAAATATCATATCTTATGCAGATTCAGATCAAGAAGAAGAAGAGGAAACAATCTCACCAACTGATGATGAAGAAGAAGTTGTTAAATGCCATGGCATGTGGGATTTTATACTGCCCAACTCCGATACAGATAATGATGAAGAAGCTTTACCTGTCTCTACTAGGAGTAAAGGTACTTCCGAACCTGTTCAGACAACTTCAAAGAAACGGAGTGCAAGTGCTGCTACAACAAAGGAAAAAGTACCTACAAAGAAATCACCTGCAGCAGTCCCCCAAAACCTACCTTCAACTTCAAGTACTCCTTCAACATCCAAAACATTAGTAGTATCCGATTCAATGGATTACAATATTGTTGATGATATGAAGAAAACTAAGGCAAACATTACTATGTTTGAACTTAGCAAATTAAAACATCAACATAAATTGCTTCTAAAAGAATTGAATGTTGTTCCCTGTTCACCTCTTCCCAGTGCTAAAGCTGCAAATGATTCTGGTCAACCACCTTCTGGTATGATAGAAGCGACTGATTCAGTCCTGATTGGGGATAGATCAAATTCTCATACTCCACCCTTCCTTTTGACTTTTGAGATCTACAACAAAAACCTACACAATTGTTTGATTGACTCAGGGGCATCATCCAATATAATGCCAGCTTCAGTTTGTTCCAAACTGAACATAGAACCCCAAAAGTCTTCCATCCACATTGTACAGTTAGACAGAACCAAGGTCCAGGTTTTAGGAGAGATTAACTCTGTAACTATCAGGTTATCAGCTGATCCTCGGGTAGTTCAACGAATTGATATCCTAATAGCTGATATACCTGAATTTTATGGGTTGATTTTGAGTAGGGATTGGTCCGAAAAGCTCCATGGGTATATTTCTACCGATTGGTCTCACATGTGGTTACCCTATAAGGGAAAGCCAAATCAAATAAAAATCAATCGAGAGAAACACATGACCCATACTGTAACAGATTTTGAACAGGAAAATCAACCAATTGCTTTTAATAACAACATCTTGGGAAATTATTCATCAGAGTCATTTTTTGGAAATCTCACTGCTCAACCATCCCCTTTCTCAGTAAACATTTTAACATCACAGATTGAAAACTATTCACAAACTGATAGGTCAAGATGTTTTAGTGATACTGGGGAAACTGTAAATAAGATTGTTAATACTTCTTTATTTTGGTCTTTATATTTTGACGGCTCTAAATCTAACGAAGGTTCAGGAGCAGGGTGTATCTTGGTTAGCCCGCAAGGAGAAAAAACAATGCTGTCCTGTAGATTAGAATTTGAATGCACAAATAATACAGCCGAGTATGAAGCCTTAATCCAAGGTCTGTATAAAGCAATTGGCCTTAAAGTGCAATATTTGAAGGTATTCGGCAATTCTGAAATTATTGTCAAACAGGTGAGAAATACAATTCACTGTCTTTCAAATCACCTCAAACATTATCAATCGCTGGTACAAGAACTCACCACGCACTTTTCTGCATTCAATATTTCTTCTATCCCTAGGTCTCAAAATTCAGCAGCAGACTTGCTAGCCAATGTTGCCTCCAGACTCATACCCTCCGAAGATTATAGCCGAGATAGATTTTCAATAGAATTACTTTTTAGGCCATCAATTCCTGACAATGTCACTAATTGGAGAGTGTTTAATCACGATGAAGACATTTTACAATTTTTAACTTCAGAAAAGTCCTATGATGACCAGATCATTGAGGAAAGCGAACATGATCTTCAAATCAGAGGTAAATCCGAAGAAAATTCGATTCCAAAGCCTGTGGTGAAGCTTGAGGATCTTTATGATATTAAAGACAGATTTAAACCTGTAACTAATCCAAAGCTCCAAAGCTCTACTTTAAGATTTGAATTGATAAACCTTGGCACTGAACAAAATCCTCAAAACGTTAATCTAGGATTAGGACTTTCTGTAGAAGAAAAAGAAGCATTTATTAAACTTTTAAAGAAACATAAACATGTTTTTGCTTGGAAATATGATGATCTAAAGACGTATGATACAACTATTATCCAGCATACCATTCCAATGCTTCCCAATCAAAAACTAGTTCAGCAGAAATTAAGGAAAATACATCCAAACTTAGAGAGTCAAATAAAATCAGAACTCAATAAACTCTTGAAAGCTAAGATCATTTTTCCCGTTCGACACTCAAACTGGGTCTCTAATATGGTGCCTGTCAGAAAGAAAAATGGCGACATTAGGATTTGTATAGATTTCAGAAATCTGAATAAAGCAAGCCTTAAAGATAACTTCCCATTACCTACTATGGAGCAGATACTCCAATCAGTAGCGGGCTCTGAATTAATGTCCTTTTTAGATGGTTTTTCAAGATATAACCAAGTTTTGGTTCATCCTGATGACAGACTTAAAACTACATTCAGAACAAAATGGGGAACTTATGCTTATCAGAAAATGCCTTTCGGACTTATTAATGCAGGGGCTACATTCCAAAGAGCAATGGATATCGCTTTCAAAGGATTGATTAATAAAACAGTAGTTGTCTATCTAGACGATATTACTGTATTTTCTAAAAAGAGATCCAATCATTTGTGCGACTTAAATCAAATTTTTCAACGCTGCAAAAGATATGGTATCTCACTCAATCCTAAAAAATCTTTCTTTGCTCTTGATCAAGGTAAGCTCCTGGGTTTTATTGTTTCCAAAGATGGTATTTATATTGATCCTGACAGGATTAAAGAAATTTCTGAAATCCCATTTCCTCATAATAAAAAATCCATGCAGTCTTTTTTAGGTCAGATCAACTTTGTCAAAAGATTTTTTCCTGATTTTTCTCAGATCATTTTACCATTACAAAGCATGATTAAGAAAAATTCAGTGTTTAAATGGGGATCTGTGGAAAAAGAAGCATTTGATTTAATCAAACAATCAATAATCAATGCCCCCACTCTAAACACTCCTAATTTTTCTAATCATTTCACGTTGTATACTATCGCATCCGATTCATCTTATGCAGCAGTACTCACTCAGATTAATGATCATGACCTTGAAGCACCGATTTCATTTTTTAGTTCAAATTTCCAGGGTGCAGAACTAAATTACTCCGAAGTTGAAAAACAAGCCTTTGCTGTATACAAAGCCATTAAACACTATAGGCCATTCCTTTTAAAAGCTCATACAAAGGTGATAGTTCCTTTTTCTGCAGTAAGACAATTATTGATCCAAAGGGAATTAGGTGAAAAAAGGGCCAATTGGGTTACAACACTTCAAGAGTATGACGTGGAAATCAAGCCAGCAAAGATTGTGAGAGGTCAAGGTTTTTGCAGATTGTTAGCAGGAGCATCCAACATTCCAGAATCAGGTGATACATAACATATGGAAGAAATCAATCAGATAAGTATTACCAATTCTGAATCTCAATATGCAGATTTAATCTTTTATTTGAAAAATGGATATGCACCTCCTAATCTCTCTTATAAAAACAAACGAGCCATTAGATTAAAAGCAAAAAACTTCATAATCATTGATGATGTACTTTTTAAACAAAACTATGATTCAGTTTTATTAAGATGCCTAGAAAAACCTGAAACACAAAAGGTTTTGCAGGAGCTACATGATGGACCAGCTGGAGGACATTTTGGAGCTGACACAACAGCTCACAAAATCATTCATGCTGGATATTATTGGCCCACTTTATTCAGAGATACTCACGAATATGTAAGGAAATGTCAAAGTTGTCAAACCTCCAGTGGAAGACAAAGAAAAGCAGCTTTCCCTTTGCAACCAGTCAACATTGAGCAACCTTTTGAACAATGGGGATTAGATATCGTTGGGGAAATTTCTCCTCATTCTTCTAAACAACATAAGTATATCCTTACTGCTACTGATTACTTCACCAAGTGGGTTGAAGCAATTCCGTTAAAAACAACCAACTCTGAAGGAATTATAGAATTTATAGATCAATTCATCATTACCAGGTTTGGTGTCCCGAATGCTCTTGTTTTTGATAATGCATCTTATTTCTCTGGTAATGCCATGTTTGAGTTTGCTATTAAAAGAGGTTTTAAACTAAAATATTCCGCAAATTATTATCCCCAGGGTAATGGTCTAGCAGAATCTACCAATAAAAATCTCCTTAAAATAATTAAGCGAACCATTGAACATAATCATAAAAATTGGCATAAATCTTTAATATTCGCACTATGGGCAGATAGAATAACACAGAAGGCCTCCATAGGTACTTCTCCATTCAATCTTGTATATGGGAAAGAAGCAATACTACCAACCAATCTAGCACTTCCTTCTCTAGCCTTAGTACAGTTTATTGAAGAAAGCCCCTCTTCTTCTATCCAAGTTAGACATGATCAAATTTTAAAATTAGAAGAAGAAAGAGAAAAGGCTAAAATTACTCATGCAAAACATCAGCAGATAATAAAAAAATCATTTGATTCAGCTTCATCTAGTTCTAAACAATTGCAGGTTGGTGATCTAGTTCTGAAATGGGATAAAGCCCATGAGGATAAAGGTAAACATACCAAGTTCCAAAAGATGTGGCTTGGACCATTTCAGATCAGTGAGAAGATAGGCCATTCGACATTCATGTTACAAGATCTAACAGGAAAGAAGGATTCTCTTCCTGTTAATGGCCTCATCTTAAAGAAATTCTTCAATTGAGAAGGTATTTCCTTCTCCTTTAGTTCTAAAGTAGGATTTAAAATTTTTAGGATCATTAGGAAATAAAGTTGTAAGGTATCTTCTATTTTGACCTTTGCTGTATTTAAAAGTTGCTCAAAAGAAAGAACTGTTGATATTTACTTTTAAATAAATAGAAGTCTTGAACAAGATGAACAATTTCTAGGAAACTAGGTATAATTGCATTCTGAAGCCACCCTTCAATTTTTGCCAACTTTTCTTAAAGTTTAGAAGTATTGAAAATCATTTTATGTTTTTAAATTGGTCAACTAAAAGGTTATCAATATCAAAACAGAAACTAATCCAATTTCAGCATCTTCAACTCTTACCCTGTCATCCATTTGCTCTTAAGAAGAAAATTGTCCATCCCATTCACCAAAGTTTATGATTACTCAGAGTGTAATTCTAAAAATTTGATATAAAAGATAAGAGGTCTTATTACAAGCCTGCTTACCATGATCATAGGGAAATAGTTTAACCGACATTACCAATACTGCATACCAAAACAGGGTAATGGCTTAGAATTATAAGACAAGGGGTCTCATCACGAGCCAGCTTGTTCGGTTAGATTACTACTAGTGAATGGCATTGTCAAACAGCTGGCCACCAAACCAGGACAATGGATTTTTATCTTAGAAAATAACAGAAAAAATAAAAGGAAATACAAAATATGAAAGCATATTTTGAATTCATTTTGTTAATCATACTCTCAAATGGATGGGATAATGGACAATAACATGGTTAAAAGGTATCCCTGTCGAAACTATGAACGTTTGCTGGAAGCAGAGGCTCTACCTATGACATATGAGTTAACCAAAAAGCTGCTTTGGAAAGGTTTTATGTTTTATCATTATAAACCAATAAAGGCCTATTAAAAACTTAGAATGTATCTAATTTTAAACAAAGAGAAGAAATTAGCAAGAAATAGTTTCATATTATTCGGAATGCATATATACTTAGTTATATTAGAATTTTCTTTTTTGATTAAAACTCTATTTTGAAAAGTTTAAGTATTTTCATACTTTTCAGAGATAACTGTTTCTTCCAGCGAATCGCCAATTGTTGTCCTCTACAACAACCCCCCATTTCATATAATTTTTATTCATAATACCATAATATGAAATGGGACCCTTTTACTTTTTAATTGGTATCAATTTTGTATTATTTTGAAAAGGTCCGAACATGAAATAAAGAACATTACAAGAAACCTTTTCCATATTCAAACCAATAATGACCTTGGGATATAAACAATTAAATCTTTTATCATTGCGATAAAGCGATCCCAAGATCGCATATCGCAATGATAGAGGAGACAGAACTTATGGAAACATTGGTTGGCACCGATGCGATAACACGCAATCGGCGATCGGCACTACATGCATACTTTAACATAGAGCCCCGGTCAATGCTCCGATGCGATGCGATATCGCGACGGCGATCGATTCTAAGAGATGCTAACTTTAAGAAAAGCGTTCTTCTTCCCCGATGCGATGCAATAAAGCTAAAGCACAACCAAAAGTCATAAAAACGGGGATATTACGATTAATCCGTATTAAAAGCCTTATCTTTATAATGAAGATTCACCTGCGCCCAACCGCCAAAACGGCCAAGGCACGCTTAAACAAATCATTTCAACAATAAACGACGTGATGGATATTTAAATGATTGACGGGTTTTTGCGGCCATTTAATGAAATATTAAGTTTAAAATCTTTTTCAGATTGAATCTATAGCATCATTAAGTTAATTCTTCATCACGCAATATATTTCCCCCGTGTTTGGTTTTTACTATCAGTTCTCTGCGTTACGCTAATTTTTCTCCTGTGCAGAATTCTAAGCTGATAGATACAAGCAAAATGGGGAAGAAGTCCAAGAAAACTACAAACGCTTCCGCCTCGCCAGTTATAGAGCAAGCCATCACTGATCAGGGAAACAAAAAGAAAGGATTGATATCCGATACTACATGTTCCGGGTCTCGGGCAAAACTTCTTGGCAAAGTACCTATAATTTGATGTAAGCCGAAGAACCCGAAGCAACAAATGTAGGCCACAAATGATACCACTCGTAAATCAAGGTACTTTAAAGGACTTAGCTAACTCCTTTCCTTCATCTGATAGCAGCTCGGGAACAAAATTCTCCCATACACCTGATGTAAGAAGGTGGGCAATTGAGGAACTCCCAACACTTACTTAACCTTCTGCACCAGAGATGGGAGAGTCTTCGGTTCATTCCAAGCTAATGATTTGAGGCAGATGTATCATTTGCCTGAGCCCGAGAAGAAGTACAACAAAGCATTTCTGGAGAAATTCCGAAGTGAGAACGAAACTGAATCCGAACCCATTCGAAATTGGAGGCAGAATCCGGCAAAGCACAAGCATAAGTCTTCTGGTAAATTGACATCAGCGAAAACATTGGAGCAGTCATGTTACTCAGAGCTGGAGAAAACTGGCAGGTTAATTGCAGGAATTAACAGTTTGACATGGGACACCTATTGGATGTTCTTAGTCAAACCTTACAGCCAGAGAGCCGCCCTCAAATGCCTCTCAGATGCAATCGGATGTATCATTCCCGAAATACAGGATGCCACCTATGATGCCCAACTCAATTCTCGCCTTAACCGACCACCAGAAGTGGAGCCGATGCTTGCAATATGCCAGCTCAGGACCAGAAACGAACAGCTTCAGTGATGATTCATGCCGCCGACTGCCAGATTGCCGTGAAGAAGATATTCAAGATTTTTTAATACCAATTAAGTAGGATTTTTCAGTTTCATAGATATTTAGATAAATTTAGTATTTATAGACCCTTTCATGTATTTAGAAAGGGTCGTAAGTTTTGTATATGACTTAAAAACCTGAAGTTGCACTACTGTACTTCAGGAGTATTCTTTTATAAAACTGGACCAATTATTCTAATTTTGACAAGGAGGCTTTTTTGCAAATGTGCACTATTGTCTTTGTGTGAAAGTATTTTTGCGTTGAAAGAATAATTTCAAATAGCGATTGATATTGGGGAGTGACTTGCAGCTCATATGGTACTATTATCTATGTCTGAATCCATTCTTTTTATATCAATTGTTGTTTAATCGCCTTTGCTATTATTGAATATATGTATGTGTTTTAACAGTATTTCTGTATTCCTTCCACTATTGGATGTTTATGGTATGCTTTTCTTTCAATCATATATATGTCAATGATATAAATTGAGATAAGTGTAATAATATTTTATCAATTACTTCATTCAACTAATTGAATGAAGTAATTATTATTTAAATGAATATCTTTGTTTATTGAATAGTGTCATCTATATGCCTATTGATAAACATTGATCATCAAACGTTGCACTTAAGAATAGAAACTTCCCGGGATATAATAGTCATTTATATTTGTTGTTTATAGATTAAATACTCCATCCAATACCACTTATTATCACTCATTCACCCATTTCTATTCTTTATCGGGAAACTGGTCCCATCATATCCAGTCGGAGCCACCATTCCAAACGGAAAAGGAGTTGTCTTAAGGTCCGGACCGGGTGTTCCCAGATCTCTTTAGGACTGTGTTAACCAGCCTTGAAGAAGTTTAGAAGCCTAGTCCCATACTAGATAAGACATCCTGAGAGGTAAAATTCCCAAAAACAATCCCTAAAAACCTCATCCTCTCTCATTCTTGAAAAATAGTCTGGCTTCACATAGGATCAACACTAAATCCCACCCAGAACCAAATCCTCCTTTAATCGTTGACAATACTGAGAGAATTTTGTGGCAGACTTCTAACTCTGGAAAATCAGTTGCTAATAGGAGCCTCTTAAGAACAAAATCTTTCCCTCAAAACCTTGTTTCTTTGGAGGATTCACACTATTATTTACATCATACAAAGAACATCTTTAGAACTAGATCTCAAGGTGATTTAAACCAAACTGATCTTGACATTGAAGATTTGCAACAAAGCTTCAATAGGGAAGTTTCACCTTCCACTCCTCCTGACTCCAAGCTTCTTCATCACTTTAGTCTTTTCCATAACAAGTCTGCTCAAAATTAGTTTCCTAGCCCAAGTATTTCTTCCACTCCAATTCATACTACCACTATTCAAAACACTCCATTTCAACCCACTTTCACTTTTGTAAATCCACCTCTTGTAAATCCACCCTTATTTCCAGCCATGGAAGCATGGTATGCCCCATTAGTGTTACCATAACCTCTACTTCCCCTACCAAATGATTACCAATCCAAAATCCCTCATTTCACTGGAAAAGAGTCTACAAAAGCTCAACAACATGTAGATAGGATGGAAGATGCTTTCGATTACATGGAGATGGAAGAAGAAACGGTGAATATGAGAATCTTCGCCCAAATTTTAGGAGGAGATGTAAAGAAATGGTTTAAAAACTTACCTCCTAACATCATAAATGATCTCCCTGCCTTGCATCAAACATTCATCAACAAATGGGAACTCAAAAGGAACCCTCTCCAAATACTAGCAGAATATAGCAGCCTCAAGAGAAATCAAGGAGAGAGTGTTCATGACTACTCCACTAGGTTCAATAGCATTTACAATGCTCTTCCACCTCACATGAAACCTCCTCAAGGCATGGCCTTAGTAAGATATCCCGAAGGCCTTGATGTTGACATGATGTATCAGTTAAGGGAGAGGGATTACTTAACCTTAGAAGACATGCAGAAAGGAGCTGTGAGCGTAGAAGCAAACATAATTGAGAAAATAAATAGGTTGAGATTAGAGAAGAGGGTAACTTATAAAGATGACCTACTACCCTCAACCTCAACTTCTGACACAAAAATTGACAACCTAGTGAAGGTGATGGAGAGGATGCTTGAAAAGATCAATTTGAATGAGAGAGTGCCACCAAGAGAACCTCAAAATAACCAAAACAGAAATAGAAATCAGAATTATAGAAGAGAAAACAATCAAGATAAGCAAAAAGAAAGTGACCAACAGATTAGACCTCCCTTCCAATAGAACTATGTAGATCAATATGAGGAAGATAGGGAGTTGGAAAGGTTGGGAGAATCTCATGTAAACTTGATTGGATCAGACAGTGGGGATGATGTTTTCCTCACTGAAGAAGAACAAGGTTTCTTCTCTGATCACAGTACAAACACCTATGAAGATTCTGATGACTATAGATTGGGGTTTGAAAATGCAATAATGGAGGTGCACAAACAATATGATCTTAGGAGCAAGGGGAACATAGATAATTCAAAGGACAAAAACACTAATTCTGCTATCAAGAAAAACACAGAAACTCAACTCAAAAATAAAACAGAAAAAACCAACATTTTGACCAAGAAACCAGACATAAACAAAGACAAAAGTGTCCAGCCAAATGTTGAACAGAGTACCCCTAGCACTTCAGCTAGTGGTCCTAATAAAACTGTCCCAATTACCAGTCCAAACAAGGTTCAACAAATCAAAATTGCTGAAAATAATGTAATTGAAAAGACAGATGTAAATATGAACAAGTCAATTATTCCTTTCAGCCTTGAGGGAGAGATTGCTAAGATAAAAATTACCATTCCCCTAGCTGAACTAGTAACCCAAGAAGTGTACAAAAACCAAGTTTTGAAAGCTTTGAACTTAGGAAGTGATACTGACACCTTAAACTTGATAGATGACAAACCTGAGTTGTTGTTTGGTCCAGAAGTTGAAGGAAAATACCAAGAAGGGGTTGTCCCTCCCTTCTATGTTAGCTTGAACATACATGAGAAAATTTTACACAATTCCATGTTAGACTCAGGAGCTTCACACAATCTAATGCCCAAGGTAGTGATGGAAAGCTTAGGCTTAGAAATTACTAAACCATACAAAGACTTGTATTCCTTTGACTCAAGCAGAGTCAAATGTTTGGGTTTAATCAAATATTTGTGTGTTAACTTATCCCAAATCCCTGCTAAGAGTTTAGTCATGGACATAGTTGTAGCTGACATTCCCCCTAAGTATGGCATGCTCTTATCAAGATCTTGGGGAGCCAAACTTTAGGGAAGCCTTCAAATGGACATGTCTTATGCCACCATCCCTATTTTTAACCAAAACAGAAGACTATATAGGGAATCTCACATGAAGTGCATGGTGAGCAACATAGACAAACCAAACAACTCTCCAATCTATTCTCTTCAATTAATTTTAGATTCCTTTATCTTATGTAACGAAGATGAAATTACTCAACAAGATAAGGAAAACATGGACCCAATCAGTTCACCGGAACAATCAAATATTCCCTTGAATCAAATTCAAAACATTGGCAATCAACAGCAACAAGAAAATGGAAATGAGGCAAACATATTGTGGACTATAAACTTTGATGGATCCTGCAATAAAACAAGTGCAGGGGCAGGGGTTTGGATTCAAAATACAAATCATATTTTTTCATATAAATTGGATTTCCCATGCACTAATAATATTGCTGAGTATGAAGCACTTCTCCTAGGCTTACAATTTCTTAAAAAATTCGAAGCCAAGAGTATATCAATCTTAAGAGATTCTGAACTTATCATAAGACAAATCAAAGGAGAATACTCAGTTATAAATCCAAGGCTTAGGGAATATCGGAACACTGCCCTTGATCTATTGAAAACCTTTGAAAAGTATGAAATTATTTTCATTCCAAGAGCCCTATGATCTCTAGTCAAGACGCTGATGGAAAAAGGGGAAAATGGATTGCAACTATTCTTGAGTATGACTTAGAAATCAGGCCCACCAAACTAGTTAAAGGGTAAGGATTAGCAAAACTTATGGCTGAGTCTAACTTCCAAGCACTAGACATGAATATGGTAGATGTGTTGGAAGAAATAGAAGAATCTACTGCTCCTTTTATTGAAGAAACATTTCTAAATTCTCCTTGGTATGCTGACATTATTTATGTGCTTTTATATTTAAATACCCCTCCTTCTTTGTCCAAAACTAAAGCTAGATTTTTGAAACAAAAGGATTTGAGTTTTTGCATCTTAGATGGGGTATTATATTGGAAAAATGCTGTTGGAATTTTTCTTAAATGTTTACTTGAAGATGATGCAGGAAAAATCATGCATGATTTGCATGACAGAGAATGTAGAGGACACCTCTATTGGAAGGCCACAGCGAACAAAATTATTAGATATGGTTACTATTGGCCTACGCTTTTCCCAGACACTCAGAAGTTGGTCATGTCTTACCATAAGTGTCAAATATTTGATGGCAAAAGAAAATTCCTTCCCTTGCCCTTGCATCCCATCAGAGTTGAGGAACCTTTTCAACAATGGGGTTTAGACTTCATTGGGGAAATTCACCCATCCTCCTCAGCTCAACATAAGTGGATCCTCATAGACACTGACTTCTTTACCAAGTGGATAGAAGCTATACCTTCCAGAAGTGCTAATGACTCTCTCATTATCAAGTTTCTTGAAACCAATATCCTATCCAGATTTGGTTGTCCCAGAAAAATCATAACAGAAAATGCTGCTGCTTTTAAATCTAAGAAGATGGTTGATTTCTATTACAAATACCACATAACCTTGGGCCATTCCACTGCTTACTATCCCCAAGGAAATGGATTAGTTGAATCTTCCAACAAGAGCCTCATCAATATCATTAAAAACTTTTGGAACAAAATCAAAAATCATGGCATAGTAAACTGGTTCATGTGTTATGGGTTGATAGGTTAACTACAAAAAAATCAATAAATATGTCCCCCTATCAGTTATTTTATGGCATGGATGCAGTCTTTCCCACCTCATTAGGACTGCCAGTCATGAATCTCCTTCAAGAATTACAGGTTGAAGATAATGATATGCAGAGGAGAATCAATCAAACCATCCATTTACAGCAGACCAGAGAAGAATTCTATGAAAGAACACAGTTGGTCCAAGAAAATATGAAGAAGCTATTTGATAAGAGAACTAAGGCAAGTTTGATAACTTGTGGAAAGGTTCCTATATTGTTCATGCTGAAAGGGGTCACAATGCATTTTTCTTGAAAGAATTGAATGGAGAAGATCTGTATGGAGGCCCTGTCAATGGCAGAATGCTCAAGCATTACTTCTGCCAAGAATCATAAGTTTCAAAGCATTCTATTTTGTCATTATAAATATCATAGTCTGAACATTGCATTCAAAGTTATGAAAATAAAAAATGCAAAAACAGAGAAAGAAAGAAAAGAGGGCAGATGGTAAAAAACAATAAAGGTATAGCCCCATACCAAAAAAGAGAAACAAATCTGAAAGTGTGCAAGCTTAAATGCCACTCCTGAAGAACACACTTCTAGTTAGTCAAACAACCTAATCTTGACCAATTAGTTTTAAATTTTCTACTGATAGGATAGTGAATTCGATTTGCCAAACTATTTAATCTTGGCTTATCAGTAGATAGTTTAGGATAGAAGTTAAAGGTTCAAACATGCTCAAAATATGAACCTAAGTTTCAAAGAGAAAATGACTCAAATCTGTTTCAAATTCTGAGTCAAAGGATGTAAAATCTGGTTCTGAACAGCTTAAAATCTGAACCAGTTAACAAAGGAAAGATAGCTCAAGTAAGAGTCAAAACAGAGCTGTAGAAAAGAGGAAGGAGATGCTTTCAAATTTCAGATCTCAAGCCTTCCATATTTGTTTTAAAAATTTTGTGCAAAATAATGTCTATGTGCAGCTTTTTTTTATGCCATAGACCAGCATCAAGTTAGATTGTTCAATCCTGACTTGAATGCTTTTTAAATTTCTGTTGTAGAATTTAGAGAATAAATTCTGTTGGATAGTTTAATCCCAACAGACAGTAGATTAGGTAGAGAATCATATGGGCTCAACTGTTTAATATAAGTCCATGGAGAAATAAGGAGTAGAAATAGATTAAATTTCCCGCTTTCAAAATAATAAAATATTGTGAAAGAGTTTGCCAATCCAAGTGCACTCTAAAGAAGAAAAAATGTTAGATCAGTAGGATTGGGTAGGTAGAAATATTGTATTGATGGAGATCCATTGTTTGTATGGTTGCTAATATGTTTTCAGAGAAAAATAATATCATCCACAGAAAGAAAGGTAGCCCAATGGATGAGACAATTGATCAACCTCCCAGAGAAAGCAAGTCTGAAGTTCTTGATGCCTTCAAGAAGGAACCATCCCCAAGTGGAGCCACTGTTAGCCACCTATAAAAATTTGTTATATCAAAAGGTGGCTAAATTATTTTCTGAAGTCTTCAAGGAATATATTTTATTGCTAAAAGGTGTTGGCTCTTGAAGACTTTCAAAAGGCCTCATGCCTCTTTCCCAATATTCACTACTATGCTCATTTCACACCCATAAATTATGTTGGTTTCAAAGCCAAAATACTGCTACAAACTCCATTTTTCCCCCTCCATTCCCCTCCAAAACTAACTCCTTCATCCCCCATCAAATCTTTCATTTTTCATGTTTTTCCCCTTTCCCCTTCATCAAAACCCTTTGATAAGGTTTAAGACCCTTTCTTACCCTTATCTAAACCCTCAAAATCCTTTTAAAATCATTGAAAATCTATAAAAATCACATTTTTTATAGATTATAGACTTAAGCCCCCTTGAGCTAAGTCTTTAACCCTTCCCCTCCATGTGTCTTGGTGCTAGAACCAAGCGCCAACCTTCCAAGAACTTATCGCATCACCCGATTGCAATTAGCCCTTCCTCCATGAACCCCAGTCATATTATTTTCCATATAACCCACGTCCCCACAGTCGGGTGCCTATCCGCTTTGAATAAATATTTTCACCCCCAAAGTCTTAACCTTAGTTTTATATAAAATTGTCGGTTTTATTATATAATAAAGTTTCCACCGGTGTAAATGTCCTAATCGCTCTCCACCATCGATCTGACCCGTAGATTGACGATGCACAATCCATTACCCCGATGGTCCCCGCCAGCCACTTACTATTGCAAAACCGGGCGGAATCCATCGCACTACTTTCAAGCAGAGGGCAGTTTTTTCCTGATCGACAGTGATTCCATTCACTGCTTGATGCGTGGCCTTGAGCACTGTTCAAAAACCACCGCTCATTGCACGTTAAAGTTTTACTGTGGAGTGGGCATGATATTGATGTGCGTCGTCCAATATGAGGCCGCTCATCGGACGATAGTCGCTATCCGAAGATGCCCATGCGATAACTCGGGGTACGATGCAGTGTTAAAAGCATCTCCGTCGTCGATTTGATCTGCAAATCGACGGCCCAAAATTCATCACCTTGATTCCTCATCCAATCAACATTTTCGGACCCGGGGGTTTTTATTCATCTGGATTTCATTGAAAATTTGATGTTTTGGCATGTTTCTAAGGTTTATTGGCTCCTATTCTCCGTTGTTGATCGCGTGGGTCGATCTCATCCGACGGCCCACGTTTGTCTCGAACCCTGAACATGATTTTCGATAATTTTTCTCCAAAACAAAGGTTTTTAACCTTTGTCTCTTCTTTTATTTCATTTTTCTGAATATTTTGACCCCTTCATGTTATTTATTCACCTTCGCTCCTGACCGTCGATCTCTGCGCAATCGACGGCTCCGATTTAAATTTTCTTCCGCCTTCCCTTTGACTTCTCCTAATCAATATCAACCGTTGGATGATGCCATCCAACGGCCATGCTCTCTCCACACGCCTTCTGAAGTAGTTAACCTATACATGCACGATTTTATGACATTATTTGTATTTTGCAGGGTTCCAATGGTTTTTTCCGCTATATCTGAGGAAAATTTAAAGGCAGAGGGTGACGATCCTCCCACTTTCAATTCATCAAAGTAAATCATTCGCAGGGTTCAAATTCATGTTTCATCAATGGTTCATGAGGCAGTAATGCCATATCACCCCTGCGCAGCCCTGCACACTAACAAATACAGCAATTCAATCACAGATCAAAGAGTATCAGGGTCAAAGACATAAACGCACCAGCACGGAAGACTAAAGATAGATTTGTGGGAATTACGGCTAAAATGAATTATCAAAAGCCTAATCCTCCCGGCTAAAACTCAATTTAAAGAAATCATGAGTGTTTTCTTAGACAGAGAGCCTACGATGCCACATCGGGGCTAATTGAATCCCCCAGTTACCACAGAGCCACCTATGGCCTCAAAGCAATCAAAAGAAGGTCGAAGTTATTACCAGACCAGGAGCTATTTTGCATCAATACAGCTAAACAGTTAATTCAACCAAAGGAACTTATTGTAAACTGTCAGCAGAAGTTATTGCAAGGATAACGAGGAGCCTTGAAGTCAACAAATTCTTTCCAGCAAGCCTAGTATTTAATGTACACCAATTAATACAAGGGAAATACAAAAAATATTCTCTATTAAGACCCTCAAAGGCAGAGAGATAGTGCACTATATTAATTGAACTTAGAAGATATTTTATCCCATTCCACCTCCTCATTTTTTCTATAAATACTACTGGAGAAGATGAGAAAGTGTTGGTTGGTTGATCACTAGTTGTAATACTGAAACTCTCTGAAATAATACATAGTCTACTGAAGTTGAAGAAAAAATTGAAGTTTTGGAAGCCTTGATGATGTTGTTGCATGCTTATTCCTGGGAAGGCTCTATCATTGGATCTGTGAGCTTGGCTATTGGTGAAGTATTCTGAACTGTTTAACGTTTTCTCCTATTTTCATTCTATTCCATAATTTCTTACTATAGTAGGTTGAAATTTTTAGGCTAAGAAATGACTCCTGGAACCACCTTAGACCTGTTCATCCTTCACTGTTTCATGTTTTCTTCTGCTGAGGTATTTTAGAGTCTTTAATCTCTCTCTTTAGTCCTCATGCCTTTTTATTTCTATGATAGTTTGAGTAAGATGGTTTTAGCATGATTTATGGTTCTCCCTGCTTGTCTGCTGCCACTTAAAAGGTTGTTATTGAAGTCTCCCTTTGAATTATTTCTGTTTACAGTAAGCCAAGGAGGTCTGTTATGATCTTTCCCTTTTTCCTTACTTAAACAGTTGTCTTAAAGGTCTTTATAGTTTTAATCATAGATGTGTTAGATGTTCCCTCTTCTATGACTGCAATTATCAGTGAATCTTTTATGTTTTCTAAATCATTTGAAATAAAATCTTTGAGGAAATAGGGTGTTCCCTGAATCTTAGATTTCATTTTAAAAGTTTATTTGAAATCATTGTTTTCTTAAAGGTGTGATTTGTAGAATTTATGGTTAGCCCTGTCTATCAAATAGCTCTTTATTGTTCAAGTTGTGCTTTCAAATTCCCTTTGTTTTGAGAATTAAACTTCTCTTTCCAAATCATTGATGTCCATCTCATTCCAAAAACCAAAGGATATTGTGGCCAAGTTAGATTTGCCCTCTGATATCCCATATCCATTGATGAGCGTGTTATGACCTCTTCTTGACTCCATTGCCTAATGAACCATATGTTTCTCCATTTTGTATATCTTTCCTAGACCTTTCATGTTCTGTTGTATCAATTCAACCAAACAAACAAACAAACACCTGCACTTAATAACTAGTTTAAAACCAATACTCAAAGCACACAAGATAAACCTTTACAAACAAACATTTGAGAGATCGCTCTCTGAGAACAGGAGGACTAGATCTTGGAACTCTAAATATTGGTTCTGATGTTGCCTTGTCTTTTGATTTGCCAAACTATCAAAACACGGGACACCAACATGAGCATCCTACCATTGACAGGACCCCCAAACAGTTTAGCTCCATTCAATTCCTACAAGAAATAAGCATTGTTACCAGTAGTAGAATGAATGAGATAAGGGCCAAGCCATAAGTTATCAAATTTCCCATGCTTGCCCTTGTCTTCTCTCCTTTAATCCCACTTTAAAACTTTGTCACCAATGTTAAAATTACTGTCTTTTGTCCTTCTGTCAAAAATATTCTTGATTCTCTCTTGCTTTTGTAATGCTCTGTTGTAGACCTCCTCTCTGGTTTGTTGAATATGTATAGTCTGATTAATCCTTCTGATCATATCATTGTCTTTATACTGTACTTCTTGGATCAACTTCATAATTGGTACATCTAAGCTGGTTGGAAAAATTGCATCTATTCCATACACAAGCTGGTAGGGTGACATTCCAATTGATTTCTTAAGTGTTAATCTATCAGCCCAAAGTGCATGTACCAGCTTTTTGTGCCATGACTTCTTGTTTTCCTCTAGCAACTTCTTGATTATGTTCACCAAACTCTTGTTTGAGGATTCTGCCAGCCCATTGCCTTGAGGGTAATAAGAAGTAGAATGACCCAATGTAATCTGATATTTGAGACAGAATTCAACCATCTTTTTGGATCCAAATGCAGCTACATTATCAGTGATGATCTTCCTAGGATAGCCAAATCTAGAGAGGATATGAGTTTCAATGAATTTTATAATGACAGATACATTGGCTTGCCTAGAAGGGATGGCTTCTATCCATTTGGTAAAGTAGCCTGTTGCAGTGAGAATCCATCTATGTTGGGCAGATGAGGGTGGATGGATTTCTCCTATGAAGTCTAGACCCCACTTTTGAAAAGGAGCTTCAACAGTGATTGGATGCAAAGGTAAAGGAAGCAATTTTATTTTTCCTTCAAAGAGTTGACATTTATGACAGGAAATGATCATCTTATGTACATCTTGAAAGAGGGTCGGCCAAAAGTAACCAGCTCTAAGGATTTTTTTTGCAGTTGTTTTCCAATAGAGG